>ML664196.1:1319069-1355295 GCA_007570785.1 Antilocapra americana
CACACACACACACACACACACACACACACACACACACACACACACACTCACCCTCATAGGGAATACTGAAGGTGAAGAAACAAGCCAAAACTATCACATCAGAGACATTGATAAATTGTTGCTTGGTTTCTTTAAAACATTCATATCATTAAACACACACATGCACTGACGTCCCCAGAAAGAGACTAGAGAGATAACAGCACATCTAATGTCTGAACCTTAATCATATCTTGGTTTAAAAAAAAAAGGAACACCCAGTTCTGAAAGACATTTAAAGAACAATTGAGGATGTTTAGATATGGGCTGCATATTAGGTGGTATTTTGAAACTCTTCTCTTCTTAGCTGTGATAATGGTATTAGAGGTATGTAGGGGAGTGTCCTTATTCTTGAGTGAGGAATGCCATGATGTCTGTGATTTACTTTCAGATGTCTTTTATACACAAATACAGCAAAACTGTAACAGCTATTGACTCAGAGGTGGAAATACAAGTGATTACTATTTTTATTCTTTGAATTATCTCAGCATATTTGAAAATTCCTTATAAGAAAAAGAAAATGTGAACATTTTCTTGACTTATAAATAGAATAATATAATTTTAAGATGAATTTAAAAGCTCTAAGTTTAGTACATTTAATGAATGTCTAGAAAATTTGAAGTTTCAACTTTTGAATGAGATGTAAGTGGATGTGGACATGGTAGACATGAGGAAGCCAGGGAAGAGAAGTTGGCCTTGGTCCAATTGTGAAATGATCAGGGTCCAATCTAAGAAGTCAACTTGAAAATGAAGAGTTGAATGCAGAGGCTTTTGTGAAGGATCCAGCATCAGGATTTGATTTTGGGCTGTTGTGAAGAAAAAGATGGTGATGAGCTGGACTATTCTGAACTTCCTGGCTTCAGAAATCAGATAAATGTGCTGTCTGATTGACTAATTGACCCTTGCAGGGGAGGATTATGAGGTAAAGATGAGTAGCTACATCTTTGTTTTAACCAGTTCCACCTTTGATTGATGTCAAGAATCAGGTATTTTTGAATATAAGTCAGGGAATCCAATGCTGTTTAGAGATGAAGTGAGAGAGGATTGATGGAGAAAATTCAGTGGTTAGCGAATAGACCTAGTGATGATAGATAAATAAATAATACAGATTTTTTGGACTTGTCTTAATATTATAAAGTAGAAAGAATAGGAATAATGTGATTAGAAATATCGAAAATGTTTTTTACCTTGATGGAGAGTGTCAAGATAAAGGGGAAAATACCTTTCTATTGTGATGTTTCATCTTTCAGAGTCCTAAAAAAAAATAATTTATTCTCAAGATTATATAGACTGTTGATTTCTATGTGAATCATGCTGGGTACAGGAATCACTAAATTCACCTTAAAGTATTAAGAGAACAGAAATGAAATAGAACATATAGGGTGATCAGGGCTTCCCTAGTAGCTCAGCTGGTAAAAAATTCACCTGCAATGCAGGAGATCCTGTTCAATTCTTGGGTTGGGAAGATCCCCAGGGGAAGGGATAGGACACCCATTCTAGTATTCTTGGGCTTCCCTGGTGGCTCAATCAGTAAAGAATCTGCCCTCAATGTGGGAGACCTGGGTTTGATCCCTGGGTTGGGAAGATGCCATGGAGAAGGGCATGGCAACCCATTCCAGTATTCTTGCCTGGAGAATCCCCATGGACAGAGGTGCCTGGCAGGCTACAGTTAGTGCGGTTGCAAAGAATCAGATACGACTGAGCAACTAAAGCACAGGATGGCCAAGAGGAATTGGTTTCTTGAATGTAAATCAAGTTTGAAGTATACTACGATAAATAAAAGATAACTAATAATAACCTACTGTATTGCACAGGGAGCTTTATTCAGTGTTCTATAATGAACCTATATGGGAATGGAGTCTGGAAGAGAGTGTATGTATGTATATGTATGGCTGATTCCCTTTTCTGTACAGCAGAAACTAACACAATTTTGAAAATTATACTCCAATAAAAAATTAAATCAAGTATGAAGTAGTTGAAAAGTCATAATTTTGGCAAAGATATCTGTGTTGTCTACAGTAAGCACTGGTACTCCATAAATATTTGAAAATATTTCTGATATTTTGCTCAGTGTATAGCTGCTGCTGCTGCTGCTAAGTTGCTTCATTTATGTCTGACTCTGTGCAACCCCACAGACGGCAGTCCACTAGGCTCCCCTGTCCCTGGGATTTTCCAGCAAAAGTACTGGAGTGGCTTGCCATTGCCTTCTCTAGCTCAATGTATAGATCAAATTAGAATTGCATTTATAGTGGTTATAGTTATTTCAACATTTCCAGCAAGTTTTCATCTCTAATATGTGCTTAGTCATTCAGCCGTGTCTGACTCTTTGTGACCCTATGGACTATAGCCTTCTAGGCTCCTCTGTCCATGGGGATTCTCCAGGCAAGAATGCTGGAGGAGCCAAATTTCATAAAACACCCCTCAAATCTATTTTTGCACCATAAGGTCATTGAATGGGTACACTTTTTCCATTGTTCAAGAGTGTCCTTTATTCTAAATGGATTTTTTTAACAGTGACCCAGGTTGGAGACTTATTCGGCATCTAGAGTTTTTGGTTGTTTCAAACATGTTTTATGTATTGCCCAATTACTGGAAACAAACATTTACAGTGACCTAATGATGCCAGATGGTATGAGAAGACCTTGTGTGAGATGGAGGGTTGGGAGTCCAGCTTCCATATTCGGTGTACCACTGCCACCTTGTGAAATCATGTGTTTTTTGTTCATTGTGGGAATGTGCCCCTTAATTAGACAGTCATAGAAGATGAGACAAAAATTCAAGTACCTCAAGACTTTCCTATTGCAAGTGCTAAAAGAGCAACACATTGCACATATGAATGCTTATGTTAATGAAAACAGAAATACTAGAAATCGTGAACCACTATATGGTATACTTGTAACTTACATAATATTGTATAGCAACTGTACTTCAATTAAAAAACATAAGGAAAGTTTAATTTTAAAAGCCATAAGAAACACTCTAAATTCTCTAATATATATTCTATAGAAGAAAGTAAGTTTTTATGTATATTAGGAAGAAAAGGACCACTTCTTGATGTGAAATCCTGGTATCACTGAAAAAAATCTTTCTTTCCTTTAATTGCTGGTCATATAAATAATAAGCCTTTGGGCAAAAATTAAACAGTTTGCGATCTTCTTAGAGGTTCTAGAAGTTGGACAGGAAAATAGAAACAATAGGCCTTTGGAGACAGAGATTCTTAAACTGAAGAATGGTCTTTTTGGCAGATAAATTCAATAACATCCTCATGCTTTAAATCTCAACACTGGGGCACACACACACTTCTGAAGGACCTAACAGATTCACTTGTTTTGTTAAAAAAGAAAAGAAAGCTTAAAAAAAAAAGTCATGGAGAAACTAGCATGAAAGTGTGAGCTTACTGAAGTGGGAAAGTGTATTAACTTCATGGCTAAAAGTGTTTTTTAAAAAAGTCTCAGGACTTTGAAGAAAAATATTTCCTGGTTTCTACCACATAGAAGCCAATGAAAAAATAGAGCTGTCTGTTGACTCTACACAGCAGAAAAAAACAGAGATGGGTAAGTAGAGATGTATTGGTTGGCCAAAAAGCTTGTTTGGGTTTTTCCATAAGCCTCTTGGGTGGAATGAGTGGTAAAGAACCTGTCTGTCAGTGCAGGAGATATAAAAGACATAGTTCAGTCCCTGGATTGAGAAGATCCCCTCGAGGAAGGCCTGGCAACCCACTCCAGTATTCTTGCCTGGAGAATCCATGGACAGAGGAGCCCAGTGGGATACAGTCTATAGCATCACAAAGAGTCAGACATGACTGAAGCGACTTAGCATAGCACATATAAGATGTTATGGAAAAACCCAAATAAATTTTTGGCCAGCCCAGTAGACGTAGTGATGGGCTTCAGACTTTGAAAATCTCTTCTCATTGATGAGAAAGGAATTTAGTGCTCAATTAAGGGATCTAGGACATGAAATTCTGCTTAGAAACCTCTTTGATTTCTTCAGACTCTCCTCTGAGCTGATGATGAGCGTTACTGGGGTGAGGCCTGAAGTGAGGATGAAATACTAATTTTATCCTGATGGGAAGATAATGCCAGAATGGTTGTGACACTTTCACACTGGTTAATTCCCTAATTGAGTCCATAACATACATAAATAGATAAGAAGTTTCGAGAAGGAACAGCTATTGATATAAAGCATTTTCCTGTAGACCCTCGGCCTCTCGCTTTGGTGTTATCCTTTATGTGGTGAGGTGGACTGAGTTAGCCAGGAGCAGAGAGCTCTCTCCAGGAGCAGAGAGCCCCGTGAGGGTGTGTTGATTGCATTTACTGCAGTTTGGCCTCCTTCAGGTGGAATAAATCATAGCCACCAGACACTTCCTATGCCATCTGAGATTTGCTTCCGTGTCCTACTCAAATAGCTCTTTGGCATAATCTAAGAAATACGTAACTGACTGGTAGGGAGTCTGGTTGTCCCCAGTGGCTCTGAAATACCCACCTTTGCCAAGCCTTACCTGTGTCAACAGCAGAGTGTCACCAAAGGTCTCATACACATGACACCTCGCTGGAGAGGTCCTGGGCCTCTGCTGTGTCACCTGTTCTTGCTCGAACCACCTCTGCCAGATGGGCTTCAGGCAGGGGCCCTCTTCTCAGAGTCAAAAGGATCAGCCAGTAGAGCCAGGGATAAGATCCGGAGGGGAAACACTCACTGCATGTTAAGGAGAACGTGTCTCCACGTCACTGGGCTTCTGTCAGTGGCAGGAAGAACTGCTGATTTTACTTGGCTTTAGAATGTAGGACTGAGACATTAGGATAATCAAAATATAGATTCTTAGAACTGAAGTAGAGTAATTCAGAGAATGGGTGATGACCCAGACGTTACCTTTCCTGCTGCCTGACATCCCGTCTTTACCCCCGCCAACGCCTTCTGGGCACCAAAACGGCTGTCAGTTTTGAGTGTTCACTCACCCTGAGCTGTTTAATAGACAAGCACGTGTATGCTTCTTCAGTCCACTCAGGTGTTTTTCATTTTATTGGCAGTGAAAATGGCTTCATCATGACATGGAATATCAAATTTCTGTATTTTATTCTCTAGGGCTCACTGAAATAATACACCTATTTTAATTAGACTCTTGTTTTTGCAGAGGAGTAGGCATTGAAAATAATCATGGGGCAGTTCCGAGTAGATGCATGTTGCTTCACTTCTGATATCAGCAAAGTGACAAGGTTTTGTGATCATTTGAAGACGACAGGTCTGAGCATGTTGGAAGTGGTTCTAAGAGATCATGGCTTGAACTGATGGCTGGTTTAGGCTCTTGTACATTACAGAAATGTTTGAAGAGTCACAGCTGGCGTTTCTAGGGTCTGATGTTGTTTCTTGGCTTTGCATGACCCCTTGGAATTGAGATATGCTAAAATGAAGTGGAATCATCTGAATTACTAAAAGCACAAACATAAGCAACAACCCAATCCTTCAGAACCTGATTCGTAAGTTTTAGTGAAAAAAACAGCATTACCCTTTGTTGAAAGATATCAAAAGGATTCCCTGACTTTGCTCTGCACCTTCCCCCACAATGATGATAACAATGTTTTCTTATCCTTCCAGTTTTTCTCCCTTTTTCTCTTTTCATATATGAAAGGATTTATATATGAAATTGGATGTTGTTTCAATGAGCTCATTCTTTGAGACTGTGCAATTTACTCTAGGAGCACTGCTGTTTGCAGTTAGGAAATTGGTTTTGAAGGAAGTGTTTCAGAACCAGTTAATGAACTGCACGTGAAAATACGTCTGTTTTTCTGTCCATCCATTTACTGTATCCTCAGGTGAATTCAAAAGTGTCCAGTGCTCTCAGGTCAGCCCCTTGGTGAACAGGGATTTGCCACCATTGAGGATATTTCAAATAACATAACATCAGCCTTGCATTTTGAAATCCAAACAAAGGAGTTCTAAGTATTTTGAACAAAGAACAGTGCTTTCAAGATGGTACTATGAAGAGGGCTACTTTAGAGTGTGCAAGCTTTGACGGAGTTAAGAAAATGGTCTAACGGTCTGTGGCTTTGGGGCAGGCATTTTAATGAGGCAGTATATTTTTATAGAATATTTGATAGAGAGCATTCACATTCATGGCCTTAATTGACCTTCAAAACAAGGAGAAGTAGGTATTCTTGTCTCCCATTTACTTAAATGAGCCTTGAGGCTCAGAGAGGTGAGGGGACTAGCTTATATTAGTATGTCCAAGACAATCACTCTTTTTCCATTTTGGCAAATTCACCATGTCTCTGGCCCTCGGTTTCTTTATTTTTTAAATAACTGGTTTGGCTGAGAAGATTACCAAGGCTCCTTTTAGCCATGCAGTTCTCTGACTGTGATGATTGTGTTGTCTTTCTTCTTTTCCACAACTTTAGATGTCACTTATAGCATCAGTGGACAAAGCAAACTGTACAAACATTAAGTACAGTCCGTACCTAGAATGATCTTTCAAATCTACCCCAGCTTGAGAGACTCAAGTGTTGGCTCCTCCAAAAAGCCTTTCAGTCCTCCTTCAGTGCATGTTGATCCCTTTGCCCTAACCTTTTACTGCAGGTAAAATCCAGTCAGACCAGTTCAAAGTTACTTGTCCGCAAGTTGATTTTGTGCCTCTCCTCTCTCCCCCACAAACTTGTGCTTTTCATGAGGACAGGGCCACTTATGAACTGAGCTCATTACTAGGCACGCATGAGTCATCAGCAAATATATTAGGATTAGAGTAGGCAAGCTTTTACTGTAGTCATAAATACTGCAAAAGCTTACACTTTTTACACACTCCCGTCTAACAGGGGAGCCTGGGACTCTGCGCTGCTCATCTCTCAGGGACTCAGGCCGCCGGTGGTCCCCATGGCCCCACTGCAGTGCTGCGTGCAGTGCCCGGCCTCTCACTTCCTAGGGCAAGGAAGACTCATAGGTTGGAGTCTTAACCCCCAACTTACCTGTAATTGGAAACAGTCTGTAAGGAAGTAATTAAGAGTAAGTGAGGTCATAAGGGTGAGGCCCTGATACCACAGGGTTCGTGTTTTTGTAACCAGAGAGCTGCGTCTCTTTGTGAGGACAAGGCAGGATGGCAGCCTCCTACAAGCCAGGAAGGGAGTCCTCACCAGAACTGGCCATGCTGGTTTTGACCCTCTGTAACTGGGAGGGAAAATGAATGTTTGTTGTTGAAGCCACCCAGTCTCTGGAATTTTGTTATGGCCGTCCACGCTGACTAACAGAGTTAGGAACCGGAACTTGTGGGGAGGCAAGTGGTTCTTTGTTGAGTAGCAAATGTTCCCGCCACAAGTGGCAGAGCAGTGGTCAAGACAGACATGGTTTCCTGCTCACAGGGAAGTAAACCTATTAATATGCCTTGTGGCATTCAGTTTTTCTATACCACTTGCAACCAAACTCCAGGTAATTATTAGTTTTGAGTTCTGTGTACTTGGATGAGATACAGAAGCACTGAAAGCTTAACCAGATGAGGCACGCGTTACAGTTGACGCAGTGTTATAAGGCCCCAAATGGTTTTGTGTTCCTTTCAGTATCTTTCTTTGTAAACAAAAAGGAAACTGACAAGCCATGAAGCTTCATAGAAAGAATTTCTCTCAATACAGTTCTGGAAATAAGCTTTGGGCAGAATAGGCCTTTATGTTCATCATTTGGGAGAGATCCGATTACTGTAGTAATAAAAATGCCATGCCTATCTGCCCGTCTTAATTTCCATCCTCATCTTGGGTCTGTCTTTATAAAGGGAGTATCCTTGGTAGTGGAGTTAGGATAAATTTCATCTTTGTATCATCTAGTACTAGGATTTATGATGTTTGTGTTTTGCTGAAAGGGGAGGTTAAGGGAATTATGATGTTGGAATATAATCATGACAAAATATAATCATTCTTTTTGCAATTTAAGAATAGCAAGACGCACATATATATCATAGCCTGCTAGACTTGACTATTGAAATCCTCAAATCATTGTAGAGGTGGAGAAAATAGGCAGCCCAAATTTGATCATTTATTTAGAAAAGATGTCAAGTAGAGTCATAAGTTTCATGCTTAAGAATTTTTCCCTTTTTTATGTTACTTTAAAATCGTTTCTTGCCTTAATGTAACTTTAAAAATACCGTTTCATAAAAACTAAAGTAGTTGTCTGGAATTCCTTGAAGCCCATGGTTTGGCTTCAGCAGGCTTTAAACAAATACACTGTCAGAAATCAATGTGGATACATTTACAACAGTTAATGCCCTAGTCACAGTAGATACTTTGTAAAATCAATATCCTGAAATATCAGAGGATTATGGTTGTATCAGATACCCCAAATGCCTAACATTGTTTTAATTACTCTAATAAAAGAAAGCTGGGTGAACTTTAAAAAAAAAAAAACAACCTTTCCTATAAAGAATGTTCTACTCAAGCCAAAGCAAATTTTTTACAAGTTCTTTTAGAAAATCTGGAAGTATTTAAGCGTTTTCCTCCTCTTCTTATGAGACAATGCCTGTTACCCTGCCAGTGCTCCATCGAACAATATTCTCCTTTATGACAACAGGCCTTTAGAACAAGTTGATCAGATATGTTGCATTAGTGATAGGGTTCAGAGATTTGGATGCTTTTCCTTACTGGCACATAGACATAAACACATTTAATGTTCTGGTACATGGATGCTAAAGAGCTCTCATGAGGTTTTCTAGTTTGATTTGGAGCCATAGTTGGTCCACAGGTTCAAGGAGGACTGTTTTGCTCAGAAGATGGGCAGAAGTCATTTTGCCAGAGTGGAGATGTGTTTATATCATAGTGAAAAGATTAATAGAAACAAAGAAGAGCTGTGACAGGAGTTTGGATTAATCGTTACATTACTTGCAGGGAGAGCTCTTCCCATGAGGGTCCTCATTCTGGTTTTTATGAGAAACCCCAGATTTTTTTTTTCTTTTTTAAAGTGGGATTCATATTCCTCAACCAGATTCATAGAACTGAGGGTGTAGTTTCTTCTTGCCAGAATACCTTGAAGCTTTTTGCCAGAACATTAAGGTACTTCTGGGTGTGGTAGAGGTGAGTGTGGCAGTTTCACACATGGATTAATTCGTGGGACACCTGTGCAGTGTGGGTTGATCAACCATAATGTGACTTTCTGATGAGTCATACTTCAAGGCATGGAAAGGCTGCATCTCCATGCCTATCTTGAATAATTTATTTCACTTATTGGTAATTATCTATTTATTATAATTCTTATAGTTTAGAAAGGAGTCATTGAAAAGCCACAACTATTTTTAGAGGAACTGTGGGGTTTTTTTTGTTGTTGTTTGTTTTTGTGAGTACAGACTAGCAGGAAAAGGGGAAGACATGAAACAGGGTCCAGAAAGGAGGCCCATTCTGGTTATCACTGATCAAGTTGGTCTAGGTCAGGGTATGATGTTAGGATGTGGAAACACATGGCAACAGAGAATCTAGTGTATTAACCTGACAGGCAGGGGCCATTCAAGGAACATGGACCTTCACAGGTTACCCTCACCCTTGTACTAGCGTCTTTATAAAATCATAGACTCTAGGCACATCAATGAGTATTCACTGTTAATCCATCCTTAAAATTTGATTGGTGAGGAAGCTGAAGTCCAGAGAGAAATAAACTTGCTTCATATCTTGTTTTGAGTTTATTGTAGGTAAGGAGTAAAACTGAGGCTTTCTGGGTCTTACTCCAGTATCATTTCTGCTATTCCATGCAGGCTCTTAGGTCATTTCTTCTGGGTATGGAGGATTTACAAGAACCATTGTTGTCTGTATAAGTTGGCTTGGGTTGCTATCACAAATATTGGGTTGGCCAAAAGAGTTCAGGTTTCTATAACATCTTATGGAAAATCCCAAATGAACTTCCAGCCAACCCAATACTATAGACTGGGTAGTAGAAATGACCAAAATTTATTTTCTCCCAGTTCTGGAGTTTGGAAGTGTAAGATCAAGATGTTGAGAGATATAATTCCTGGTAAGGCTCTCTTCAGGCTTCCCTGATATCTCAGTTGGTAAAGAATCCGCCTGCAATGCAGGAGACCCTGGTTCGATTCCTGGGTCAGGAAGATCTGCTGGAGAAGGGATAGGCTACCTACTCCAGTATTCTTGGGCTTCCCTTGTGACTCAATTGGTAAAGAATCCACCTGCAATGCAGGAGACCTGGGTTCGATCTCTGGGTTGGGAAGATTCCCTGGAGAAGGGAAAGGCTACCCACTCCAGTATTCTGGCCTGGAGAGTTCCATGGACTGTATAGTCCATGGGGTTGCAGAGTTGGACATGACTGAGCAACTTTCACTTCACTTCAGGGCTGTCTTCCTGGTTTGTCGATGGCCACCTTCTCACTGTCTTCATAGGGCAGAAAAAGGGCTCTAGTCTGTCTCTCTTCATAAGGACACTAATCCTATCACAAAGGCCCACCCTCATGACCTCATCTAAATCTAATTATGTCCCAAAGGCCACACCTTCTAACATCATGCTGTTAGGGGTCAGACGTGAATGTGCACAGGGAGGAACAACAATATTCAGTCCATGATACTAGCTGAACAAGAAAGAACAGACACATCCTCTGGGACCTGTCTCAGGGAGTCCGTGTTCTGCAGTGTCTTTGTGCTTGGGCCGTGATGCTTGGGAGTGGATGCAGAGTCGTAGGCTCCATTGGTGTGGTTTCAAGGTTTTGATCCTCCTTCACCAAGCCATGGCATATGACAAGAAGAATCTTGATGTCCCCAAAGTGAAGTCTTCTGTTGCTTAAACACTAATATTAACTGGTTAACTCACTGTGATTCAGTGATACCATGTTGTCCTTATTGAGTAGAATTAAAATGAAATCACAAACTCTCCACAGCATTAACCCCCTGACCTTTATTTTTAAAAAAACTGGTTGGAGTACTTTAGTGAAAACCTGAACATTTTTAGCAAAATCTTAAGAATATCTTGTTTTGGGACTTACCTGGGGTTCAGTGGTTAAGATGCCATGCTTTCACTGCAGGGGACATGGGTTCAATTCCTGGTGGGGGAATGAAGATCTCCTTGCTGTGCAGTGCAGCTTAAAAAAAAGAATTTATTTTTCTTTTTAAATTTTTCTATGTTAGTCACTCACTTGTGTCTGACCATTTGCAATCCCGTGGCCTGTAGCCCATCAGGCTCCTCTGTTCATGGAATACAGTCCATGTGATTCTCCAGGCCAGAATACTGGAGTGGGTAGCCTCTTCTCCAAGGAAGAGGCTTGGCGAAGCCTCTCCAAGGGAATCTTCCCAACCCAGGGATCGAACCCAGGTCTCCTGCATTGCAATTGGATTCTTTACCAGCTGAGCCACAAGGGAAGCCCAAGAATACTGGAGTGGGTAGCCTATCCCTTCTCTAGAGGATCTTCCCAACACAGGAATTGAATCGGGGTCCCCTGCATTGCTACCGGATTCTTGACCAACTGAGCTATTGGAGAAGCCCTTTAAATTTCTAGATCTAACTTATTTTAATGCAGCTCTTCTCTGTAAGTTGGAGCTTTGTATTATATTGAGTAACCATTAGATTATTTGGTCATTTGTTAAATAAGCCCAGGTTTTTAAACAAGTGACCCAGAGGAAGGAGTCTAATATTGATTCTGAACCAAGCATGTCTGGACACATGGCTGTCTCATGTAGAATCTGCCTCAATGTGTTGTTCAAGTTTTGAGAGCTCTGTGGAAATGGACATTTTTAGTTCCGTTTTAAAGAAGAAATAGGCAGAGAGAGTTTGAGAGTTTTGCCCTTGGCCATGTAGGTGGTGATGGGTAAAGTGAGGATTTTGATGCATATTGATCCAACTTCAAAAGCTATACTCTTGTCCTTTATTGAGTTCTGGGTCATCTTTACACCACTTTTCACTGGTCCCACATTTGGGAATAGGGTTGTGTGGGTAGGTCAGTTTCACAAACATCATGCACTAATTCTGCCAAACATGGAGATGCCTGGGAGTTTGTGTTGGGATGTCTCTTGCTGGGGACAGCATTTGTTGGGAAAGAGATCTTTTGCAGTGAACTTAAAAGCTCCCTTCTGCTAGTTCTTTGAGGAGAAATATAGCCAACACCTTCTCTAATGATTTAATAATTACCCAGTTTTGTTATGGGCCTCTGATTACCGGTCATATTGATCAGTAATTTCTTCCATTTTTCCCCTTGAATAATGTTCTCTATCCCAGTAATTCGTACTTACTTTTGAGGGGAAGTATCAGATGTAGACTGGAGGGGGGCCTGGCAACCCACTCCAGTATTCTTGCCCGGAGAATCCCGTGGAAAGAGGAGCCTGGCAAGCCATAGTCCATGGGGTTGCAAGGAGTCTGACATGACTGAAGTGACTTAGCATGTACACACACACCAGATATAGAACACTATACTTTATACAATACTAAATCTTTCCTTTCTCTTCCTCCTCCTCTTGATCAGTGTTTCTGTTTGCCACGCTGCTTCACAGATGCCAGATATTTCACTTGAAGCAATCCAGAACTCTTTTGCTTTGACCTTTCCTTTTTCCTGCCTCCTGATTAATTTTGATATCCAGCTACAAGCTGAATCCTAGATTGGGAGAATGCTCCATGCCTTAGCTCCACTTCGTTCTCTGACTCATCCCACGCGCTTGCTTTGCATTTGGCCTGGCTTCCTCTGTCTGTCGCCTACTCCCGCCCTGGGTTCCCTTTCAGTGGTGTTAGGTATTGGGTTAGCTAAAGCTGCTCCATCCCTCTGGAATCTTTCTCCCCAGTCCAGCTGTTGAGTCACTGCTTTGTTTCACTTCTTCTTGCCTAAACACCGCTCTGCATACTCTTGCAAGAGAGTTGCAGTGAACCAGCCTCTTTCTTCTTTCATGTTTTACTTTGGTACAATCTCTAGGAGCATTTTAAAAATCTATATTACGTTAATAATTTAGTTTCTTTGTGTTTCTTTGGTTTCAGTGTCATCTTGTTGAGAAAAATTTTCTTTATTCAAACTCACAGTCTACTGTACTTCAGTATATAGTGGTTCCTGATAACAAAATAAAGTGAGTTACATACACATGATAAGATAATGTGTAAGAGTATTTCAGTATAACATTTTCAGATGTCTTCAGTTGTGGGTCCTTGACATGGTGGCCCTCTTCATAAAGCAGCTCCTTTACTCCTAAAGTATCTGAACTCTTTTAGGAAATGTATCCCGAGAGCCTAACAAATTGGCCAGCACTGTAAAGCTCAGTAGGTAGAACCCATACAAGAAACAAGCTGAGAATGGTGCAGATCCAGCCAGCCCATGCCCTGCTGGCCAAACACTATGTCCTGGTGCAGAACACACCCCAGAAGATCGCCGTCTACTAGTCCCTGCACAGGGGCTGACAGGGTAAGGTCAGCCATGCTTGGACATGCATTGTTGAATCTCACCACAGTCCTCTGAGGTTGGGATTGCCATCCCTTTGTCTGAGAACTAGTCTGGAGATGCTGGATGGTCTGTGGAACATCTTGTCAGAGAGACTTGGGGTTTAGGTCCAGGTGTAGTGATTCCACACCAGTATTCCTTTCCTTTCCCCACAGCTGAATCTTTCCTGGGGAAGATCCACTGGTCTGGTGCAGCAAACATGCTTGAAATGAGGATATTATAGGTACTGGTAATTTTAAGGTGTGAAAACGGGATCTCTTGAAACCATACTCCAATATTTATCACACTCTCTTCAAGTGATTGTTCATCTATGAAGCAATTCCATTGGCGAGTTTTTAATAAACAAAAATTATGAGCCATTAAATGTAAAACTTAATGCTCATATATTTATAGGGAGATCTAAAACCATTACAGCTTTATTTTGAGTGTCAGGAAAGTGTTACGATATTTAAAAAGCGAGGGTTTGCAGATAAGTCTGCAGATAAGTGTTCTCAATCACATCAAGATTTAGAAGAGTTCATGATTTTGCAGTCTGTTCTTAACAATGTTTAACAAAGGCTTTTATACCATTGCTTGTAATAACTTTTTTCCTGTGAAAGTAGTACCATGAACATTCATGGAGTAATTGTGATGCTTTCTAAATAGTCTTACCTTCTGATGTATGGTGCTAGTCCAGATCTGCAGATAGTAATGGTTGATGAGTTATTTTCATGCAGCCAGTCTTCTGAGGATCATGGTGATTAGGGCTGGGAGGAGTTCTATTTGTTTTCCGCTTTTTCTGTCTCGTTTGCATAGGTCCTGTAGGAGTAAGCTCAGACTGGTATAAGCATCCCTGGTGGTGTTGATTTGAGGGACGAGGTAAAGCACAGAAGCTGAGTAGGAGTGTATCTGCCCAGACGCTGTCCTGGTGGAGACAGGAGAGCAACGCAAGTACCTGGGGTTGGCTCCAGTATTTCCTTTGTCAGTAATGCAACCTGTCAGTATATATTGAACATGGGACCCTAGATCTGACAGAAACCCTAAGAGACATCTGCTTCTTACCCTGGGCATTCCCACGAGATGAGCCTTCAGCCTTCAACATCAGTAAAGATGTTGACCTCTTCCATTGTTGAGGATCATTCACTGTTGTAAAGGTCTCCTGCTTAATGAGTGGAATCCTCTTTTCTTGTGATTTGGAGCCTGTAGTCCTGCTAACACCTTCACCATGCAGTTAACTTCAAGCAACAGGTTTGTTGAACATGTCTGAACTCTGCTGTCTGTCTTATGATCTCTACTTTCTTCAGCTGATAGTCACTGAGCCTGGTAGCCTGAACCTTTAATGTTCTGTTTGGACCGCTCTAGGTGGGACATGCATTTGCCGAATCCTAGCACGAACGTGTGGGGTCCAAGAGTCCCCTAATGTGCAGCCCAGAGTTGTGTGAACTTTTTGAGGAGCTTTATCACATTGTTCGATGGACAGCATAGGTTTTCCTTTCTGGCTTAAATATTGGGTATACAGTTAACACATTTCTCCTGGCTCTCCAATAAGATATACCTTGAAATGAGAGACAGGCTTTCTCTGAAAATGTGGTGAGTGATTCACACAAGAGAAATTCCATTTGTGTTTTTAACTTGTAAAAAATCACTTTAATCTGGGAATAAAAATGTAGTTCAGTAGCATCAGCCTGTGTCCATGTGATCATGTCTTATGGAGAAGTAGAATCTTCCAGGCTGACAGAAGGGCATTCGAGATTCTAATGTCTTTTTCAATGTCATTGTCTCCTATGTGGACTTTTGGTATGGAAGGGCGATCCTTCCTCTACCTTCTTTTGTTCTAGATGCTTCCAGCATCCAGGTAATATCAGGTGCTGCGAAATCTCTTGTATGAGAGAAAGGACTGCATCTGGCTGCAAAGATCTCAGGTGGAGTTTCTTGCTGCACCTTTGAAATCTCTGCATAGTTAACTAACTAAAGGGGCACCCGTGAGACCTCATGCCTTGTGGCAAACCTGACTTTATCCCTTGCAGTCTGTCCTCATGCTGTGCAGACGCAGTTTTGAGAGGAACACACAGCGTTGTGGTACCACCTACCCTGCCATTTATTTAATCGACTTGGATGGCTTGCGCTGCTCTTGGCTGTGGACCCGCGAAAACAAAGCTGTAGGATAAAGCAGCCTGAATCCTGTAATGAAATCCTTGTACCTTTGTTTTTGAGGCCCAGTTGGTAGAAATGATTTATTTTTGCCCTCCCAAATCAAACATTCTAGGAATCCAAGGTGAAAATTGGATTTTAACTGCTACTAGCATTTGGAGCATACAAAATCGGCAAGTGTTGAGAGTTTTGCTTGATGAAGAGAAGAACCTAGAGGGGCTGGGACAAGAATGCTCTACATATGATGTGCACTGGTGTCTGACATAAATCTGACTGATCATTCTGGAAGTCAACCACAAGCACACTTTGGTAGCTGATCACAACCGTGGAGACCTCTGTGTTCTTCACATATCATTTTGTTTCCAGTCTTAACACCTGGAGCGTTGTTCCATCTTCCTTCTTCCTTGCTTCCTATTTCAGGTTTAAGCCTTCTGTTATTAAGCTGAAGGAGTCTGGGATCTACCTGAATGCACCCAGTATGTGGTGTTCCTCCCTGAGGTTCTCCATTTGTACATGTGTTCACTCTCTTCCCCCACTGCCCCCCTTCCCTCCTCCTGCTCATCATACACTATTTTTGGAGAGAATATGACGTCCTGTTGAAATCTCAAAAACCCACAAAAACCCAAGGACTCCAAAGCTATGATGTAACTCCAACTTCATTAGCTGAGCTCTGCCTTCTCTGGTTTTGTTTTACAAGTCGGACATGTAGTCAGAGCCTTGTTGGGAATGCTGCATGGGTGGACTTGGAGGGAAGGTAGTGTGGTCCTTGGAGGCCTGCCAGGCAACTGTATCCACTATCTGCTGCCCTTCTACGAGTCACCACCTGTCCCAACTTTCTGCCCCTGAGTCCTGCTCACCAGCCTGGGCTAGTTTGCTAATTTGCATTGTTTTCCCCAGGACCATTGCTTGCTTGAATGGACTGAAACTAGTTTGTTCCTTAGTTTCTTCAGATTGTTTGCCCCTTCCTTCTCTTAACATTTATTGAGTGTTTATTTGCAATTTGTTCTATACATTGGGATATAAAGATGAATAGAATACATCTGTATTTGACTAAAATACATAGTGGCGGCAGCAGAACTGTGTAGAAAGTATCCTGGAGGAAAGGGGATGGTTGGAGGAACTTGCTGAAATTGAGGAGAAAGGTTTCATGGTGAGGCTCCCCCGGGTCTGTTAAGGGAAGGAAGGAGCAAACAATCAGGAGAAACTAAAGAACAGGCTAGTTTGTACAGAAGATAAGGAGCCCTTGAGTGTGCCTGAAGGATGGATGTAGAGTGGTGGAAGGGGACAGAGACATTGTCCGAGGTGAGAACTAGAAGGTCACACGTACTGTATCGGGGAGGTTGCAGTCTTCATACAGGAGAGAGTCGCTGAAGGTTTTCATTCTGAGTAATGTGATCAAATTTGTCTTTGGGAAGTGAAAGTTGCTTAGTTGTGTCTGACTCTTTGTGACCCCATGGACTATACAGTCCATGGAATTCTCCAGGCCAGAGTACTGGAGTGGGTAGCCTTTCCCTTCTCCAGAGGACCGTCCCAACCCAGGTCTCCTGCATGGCAGGTGGATTCCTTACCAGCTGAGCCACAAGGGAAGCCAAGGTGACTCTGAAAGCTATTTGGAGAATCTTGTAGAGGCTGAGGCAGAGGAAGGCAGAGTGGCTGCTTAGATCTGGGCTTTGCCTTCACATTAGGAATGAGGAGACAGGCGGCCCTTCCTCTACCACTGGCCTCGAAATCGGTGCACAAAGCAGAGTCCATCATTCTAAAGTCTTGTCAATGCCACTGAGCAGGTCTAACTTCAGGATTTTGCCCCTTGGCCTCTTCTGAGCTTGGCTGACTGGAGCATGAGATGGATCCTTGCATTTGTCATCTCCATGGTGCTCAGGTGACCCCGAAGCCCGACTCCTCTGCCTGCTGACCTGATTTAAACCTGCCAGAACCTTCTCAGCATGGCTGACTTCCCTGGGTCAGGCTGCGTGGATGTCACCCAGGGCTGGTCTGGCTCAGCCCGTGGTCATGCCCTGTGCCTGCCCAGGCCTTGGTGTTACAGGAGGACCCATGGCCTCTTGTAGGTGGGATCTGTGCCGTATTCTCAAGGTCTTTGTACATGCCTCATCCTTGCAGCTCTGTTCCCTGAGTGTCCACAGCAAACATCTCAGTAGACAGTTAAAATTCAAATGTAAAAAGTTCAAAGTATCTTTTAAGTTCCTTCTTACTAAGGGGAAAAAAATGTGAAAAAAGGCATTGGAAGGTTAAGTTTTATAAGTGCTCTGAACAGTGACAGGTTGTATGAAGACTCTAAAAATTCCAAGGAGCTCTTGGAAATATGCTTGTTTGCTTGAGTGTCCTACTGATTGTGTGCTGATGTTTCATTCTGAGGTTTTGGAGCCCCCACTCTCAACAACCCCCAGGTTCTGTGTCAACAACAAGGGAACTGTTTTATAACGTGGCTGTGAAGCACACCAGTGCTCTGGAGCTGGGCATCCTGCATTCAATTAACCTTTCCTATTTCACACCTCATCATTGCAGTGTGGCAAAGCGCTCCCTGGGCTTTCAAAGCAGGAGGACTGCTGTGGAACTGTGGGCACCTCCTGGGGCTTTCACAAATGCCAGAAATGCCCCAAGAAGCCATGTAAGTGATGCTTCATCATTCTTTTGCAGGTTAATGTAGCATGTCTGTTTTCTTATGATGACTGTTTGTTTTAATGGCGAGATATTAGACTTCAAAGAAACTGTATTGAATTGTACAACATAGTACAATAATTTGCATCTCCAGAAACCTTGAAAGTCTGAGAAAGCTTTCATATTGATTTCTGTTTTTTAATAAACATAGTATCGGTTGCCTTTTGTTCAGCTGGATTACTTTAAAGAAAAAATCTTTTAAAAGGGGATGTCCTATAAGTAGGCTCTATTTTCTAAGATGAAAGAAAAATAAGATCTCTTTTAAAATGATAATGAAATGATAATTAAATGCTGCTATAAAAAATCAGCAGTTAAGTTATATTCCTTAAATGTTTATAAATATCCACAACTTTTCTTGCAGTTTTTTATTATGCTGTAGATTTTCAAATTTCACTGAAAAGAAAAGCTAAAATAGAGAAATGAACGATTGCTGATTTTTGAAAGAGAAGCTTAGTCACAAGGACACAGTGCTTCCTCCCTTTCCCTCTTAGTTTCTGCTGTTAAACTATCACATTTTTCAAGACATAAATCTCTACTTACATCTACATGCATTGATTAGTCTATAAAATTTGTTTTCCAGAACCTGTTGATGTGAATAAATCCAGATTTACATCTTTGTTACTTCCCCCCCAGTTTTTGAATATAGTGTTAGCTCTGGATAATTGATTCCTAGTACTTTTTAGAAAGACAGAGGTAGCTGGTCTTAAGTGGAACTTTCCCTCTTCTTATTTGTCATGTTTTTGCCAAGAAAGCAAGTGATATTTTTCTGTTATCGTCTTTTGTTTTTATAGTTATTTTTAAATAGTTTATGCTGCAAGGAGTTTCTCATTTGCTTTCATTGTATAATTTTTATTTATCCTTCATTAAATAGCTGTTGATTTGAATGGTATTCTCAACTGCCTTTTAAAACCTGTTCAGTATAGAATCTGCCCCCTAAGAATAACTGCTCCTTTGGTGTGTCTTATATACTATTCTTCCATCATCATAAATGATTCTTTATCTCTCAAACTGGTTCTCTAAATCTTTTGATGTTTAAAAAGTTAATTTAATTTTACTTTTTTCCTTGATAATTACTCCTATCTTCCTTTAGAGGAATAATTTTTGGAAACACCTACTGACGTTTCTGGTAATTAATGAATTAGTCATATAGAGGGGGAAAAAACCCACATAAATCAGGACATTCAGTACTGAGACATTGTCTCCAGCAAATTTTCTCTGGGTTTCCATAATGATTAGCAATGCAATTTCCAGCAGTGGGTTGAGTGTGATGGTCCCACCTCACTAAAAGGTCTGTCTATATAAAATTATCGTGACAGCCTGACCAAAGGGACATCTAGGGGACATTTTGTATGATTTCGAGACCATGGAGTTTGGAGTTAGGTAGACTTGGGTTTGACTCCCAGCTCTGTCATTTGCTGTGAAGTCTTACTGACCATGAAACAAATCTGTCTAAAATGTTGAAGAAGCATTGCCTTTCAAGAAATGTCTCCCCATCATTTTGGGAGTAAGTTTAGAATAGTGTGAAGGTAAGTATGTTTTCCACTGCTAAGTCTAAGGACTGAGGAAAGAGAAGTCCAATTCTTTCTTTTTTTTTTTATTGTAACAAATTCAAGAAAGACTTTTTTATTTACAATATTGTGTTGGTTCTGCCACACATTGACATGAATCCGCCATGGGTGTACTTGTGCTCCCTTTCCAGAACCTCCCTCCCACTCCCTCCCAATTCCCTCTCTCTGGGTCTTCCCAGTGCACCAGCCCCAAGCACCCTGTATCATGCATCAAACCTGGGCTGGTGATTCATTTCACATATGATAATTTACATGTTTCAATGCCATTCTCCCATATCATCCCACCCTTGCCCTCTCCCGTAGAGTCCAAAAGACTGTTCTATAGATCTGCGTCTCTTTTGCTGTCTCGCATACAGGGTTCTCATTACCATCTTTCTAAATTCCATATATATATGCATTAGTATACTTATTGTTGTTTTTCCTTCTGGCTTACTTCACTTCATAATAGGCTCCAGTTTCATCCACCTCATTAGAACTGATTCGAATGTATTCTTTTTAATAGCTGAGTGATATTCCATTGTGTATATGTACCACAGCTTCCTTATCCATTCGTCTGCTGATGGACATCTAGGTTGCTTATGTGTCCTGGTTATTGTAAACAGTGCTGCAATCAACATTGGGGTACACGTGTCTCTTTCAATTCTGGTTTCCTTGGTGTGTATGCCCAGCAGTGGGATTGCTGGGTCATATTGCAGTTCTATTTCCAGTTTTTTAAGGAATCTCCACACTGTTCTTCATAGTGGCTGTACTAGTTTGCACTCCCACCAACAGTGTAAGAGGGTTCCCTTTTCTCCACACCCTCTCCAGCATTTATTGCTTGTAGACTTTTGGATAGGAGCCATTCTGACTGGCAGGAAATGGTACCTCATTGTGGTTTTGATTTGCATTTCTCTGATAATGAGTGATGTTGAGCATCTTTTCATGTGTTTGTTAGCCATTTGTATGTCTTCTTTGGAGAAATATCTGTTTAGTTCTTTGGCCCACTTTTTGATTGAGTCATTTATTTTTCTGGAATTGAGCTGCAGGAGTTGCAAAAATATGGAACACTTCACAAATTTGTGTGTCATCCTTGCGCAGGGGCCATGCTAATCTTTGTATAGTTCCAATTTTAGTATATATGCTGCCGAAGCAAGCACGAGAAGTCCAATTCTTATAGTTTGGTTTTACAGCTACGTTTATGTTCTCTAGTACAGTTTTCATTTTATCTCTTATTTTTCTTTTCCATTTTTTCCCTTCTCTGTGTATCGTTTGCTTATTTAGCTTCTCTTTCCTCTTATTTTCTTTTTTTTATTATTGTTTTTGCCATACATTGTCATGATATCACCATGGGTTTACATATGCTTCCCCTCCGGGTCCCCCCTCCCTCCTCCCTCCCCCCCGGGAAATCTCACTGCACCAGTCCCGAGCATCAATCCTGGGCTGGCGATTGATTAGACACATGACAATTAACATGCTTCAATGCCCTTCTCCCATCTCATCCCACCCTTACCCTCATCCACAAAGTCCACAAGTCTATTCTATACATCTGCGTTCCTTTTGTTGTCTCCCATGTTGGGTTGAAAGAGCCACGTGCACCCCAATGTTCATCGCTGCATTGTTTACAATAGCCAGGACATGGAAGCAACCTAGATGCCCATCAACTGACGAATGGATAAGAAAGCTGTGGTATATATACACAATGGAATATTACTCAGCATTAAAAAAAAATTCATTTGAAGCAATTCTACTCAGATGGACGAAACTGGAGCCCATTATCCTCTTATTTTCAAAGCCCAAAGTTGCAAGACAGGGACAGAAGTGAAGAGTAAAGGGAATCACAGTGTTGTGTCATTTTCTTTCTAGAATTATATCATCTGGGGATAAATTCAATACTTTATATGGTTTTGTTAGCTCTGTATTTCAATGTTGATAATAATTTAAGTAGAAAGTAAAAGTACAAAGTTGCTATCACTTTTAACTAATGAAAATAAGGTCTGTATGAGGTGATCTAATGTATAAATTGAAGAGCAACATGGATTATGAATGAAGTAAGCTGTTGACATCTTGACTTTTACTCCATTTGTGCCATCCTATCATGTAGCCCACTCCCAAGAAACATACTTCTTATTCTTCCTGTGTCATTAAAAAAACTTGGTTTATTTTAAAATCATACTCATTTTGGAAGACAGCAGACTTTTCTTGGCTTTAGAAGCTAGCATTTTGTGCACCATCCTTTTTTTTTTTTCCCCACTCAGAATAGTTTTCAAGTGGCTCTTATTTAATGTTTTGAAGTTTTTGTTTAGCCACATACAGAAAGACCTTTCATTGTTGATCAGTTCTTACTGTGAAAACTTAATTTTAAATCTGCAAACGATTTCATTAAAGAGTCTGTAATCTGTTAAAAATGTACTTTGTATGAACAAGTTGCTTGTCCTTTAAACATTTTTTGAAGAAAATTAGCATCGAATTCTAAACAGAGGAAGACTTTAAGATCATCTGGTCTGGCTTTGACTTAATTTTTAAATAGATACTAATCCCTCTTTTGCCTTTGAACAATTCACTGACAGAGATCTCACAATCTCTGTAGGTAACCCGTTACAGGGTGTCCTCATTACACGGGACAAGACTGGACATGTGGCCAAGGGGCTGGATGGGTGACTCCCCACATACCAATTTTTTCCTTTTAACCCACTATTTCCAGATTCCTCACCTTAACCATTTTCCAGTAGAGGAGATAAGGCAAAGAAAGGAAGTAATAAAGGAGAGGAATGCGACTAGGAAATACTTACATGCTATTCCTTAGTGTTGTGAGAATAAAGATCATATGTTAGGGGCAAAATAATTTTATTTTTCAAAAGAAAATTTCCATTTTACTTGGAACTTTTTTGTTTCACTGCTTGTTTAGGTCTTCTAAGTGGTTTAACAATTCAGCCTATTTTCAAAACAGTCCATTATTATCTTAATAAAGAAGATATTATTAATAAGGAAAGAGTGATATCTGAGCATACTTTTGTCAGGCCCGATGGTAGGCATTTTGTATAAGGTAGCTCTCTACTCCACAGCAGCCCTGACCTACTCAACAGCTGGGAAGACTCCCATTGTACAGAATTCCATTTGGAGCCCAGGAAGCTTGTCTTCCAAGGAGGCAGAGCTGTCAATAGGCAGAGCCAAGATTTGAACCTAGGTCAAACTGGTTCTGGCACTTATGCCAAGAAGTCTCTCAGGTATCGCAGTAGGATGTCAAAATTTCAGTGGCTAGGGTTTTGTTGGTAAATTGGTCGCTTCAACATTTGACTTGTTGAGTTTTCTAAGTGCTGAATCAGACAGTGTATCAGAGCAGCTCTTTATATCTCCTAGCTTCCTTTGACATCTGTTCTTCTCAGCTTCACTGTAGAGAGAACCAGCTTATACTGGAATATGTGAGCCTGTAATTAAAGTGAGCATACAGTTTATTATCTAAACTGGGAAACTTTTCAGAGTGAAGTGGAGTGCTATTAATGAACCCTGATGTGGAGCAACAAAGTATCATCAAGGACTGTCCTAGACAGACCAGGATGTCTAATCACTCTCTCTGAATTTATAAGAAAATTCAACTGCCGGTAGTTAATCATTGGGGAGGAATTGAATTTTTTGCTAACTGTCACTAATTAGAATAAAATCTAGAACAGTCTTATGATTTTTGAATGAACATAAAGATTGACAACTAACTGAGATTTATGTCTGTTGCAAAACATGAGATAAACTGAAAACAAAGGAAAATGGATATACATTGGGTTGATATCTTAGAAGTAAGATCACTGATGCTTTATATCACTTTCCTTATCACGTTCAGTAGTTTAGCGTTGTAAGAATTTAAGCATGTAACAGAATTGTTTCTTTTTTACAGCTTATCATGGATATAATCAAATGATGGAATGTCTACAAGGTTATAAACGGGTTAACAACACCTTTTGTCAAGGTAAGATCAACTGTGAATTCATTGGTGTTTGAGCTCAACAGTTGTTTTGCTTTTAGAAACTTGAGTTGTTTTGCCTTGTTTTGCTCTTTAGCCCAGCTTGTGAAGGTCACACAGAGAACCACCTCTTGCTCACTCCGTTTAGGAAAAAGAAGTTTAGTGTATGGTTGCTAGAATTACATCGCTGCCATTTAAACTTTGTGGAACTTTCCCCCCCTCTATCTGTGTTGGAATCCACGGCAGATTGGATTACATTTTGGAGTGCACTGTCCACATGTGGGTGTGTGCACACGTGAGCACATGCATGTTCCTAGAAGTAGTACTTCTTTACTGACATATGATTAGGCCACAGAGTTCCCTTTCTTCTCTCATCAGACTGTTTCTGGCTACTCAAACTATTAAGGTATTAAATATCAGAGCAAGCACATTTCTCTTTTAAAATATTTTTATTGAAGGATACTTGCTTTTGTTCAATCTATATAAAAACCTACAAGCAGTGGGGCCTTCAAAAATCCTTTATTTCAGTGTCTGTGCTTTACAAGTGAGGACATTCAAGTCCAGACTGGTTAAATGACTTTTCTGTGCCAAATAGGTCTGAGGTCATAATTCAGGTTTACCAGTGCCTAGCTTATAGTCCCCGGATATGATAGCAAATTTCACTTCATTTACTTTGGGAGATGTGCAATCAGTGCTCCTAATTTCCTGGTACATGTCTAGGATGAAGGTGGTGGTAGTAACTTGGAAATATGTGTTCAGTTCACTCAGTCATGTCCGACTCTTTGCGACCCCATGAGCTGCAGCATGCCAGGCCTCCCTGTCCATCTCCACCCCCCGGAATCCACCCAAACCCATGGCCATCGAGTTGATGATGCCATCCAGCCATCTCATCCTCTGTTGTCCCCTTCTCCTTCTGTCCTCAGTCTTTCCCAGCATGAGGGCCTTTTCCAATGAATCAACTCTTTGTATGAGGTGGCCAAAGTATTGGAGTTTCAGCTTCAGCATCAGTCCTTCCAGTGAACACCCAGGACTGATCTCCTTTAGGATGGACTGGTTGGATCTCCTTGCAGTCCAAGGGACTCTCAAGAGTCTTCTCCAATACCACAGTTCAAAAGCATCAATTCTTTGGTGCTTAGCTTTCTTCACTGTCCAACTCTCACATCCATACATGACTGCTGGAAAAACCATAGCCTTGACTAGACAGACCTTTGTTGGCAAAGTAATATCTCTGCTTTTTAATATGCTGTCTAGGTTGGTCGTACTAGGTTGGTCACATACTTCCAAGGAGTAAGCGTCTTTTTATTTCATGACTGCAGTCATCATCTGCAGTGATTTTGGAGCCCAGAAAAATAAAATCAGCTACTGTTTCCCCATCTATTTGCCATGAAGTGATGGGAGTGGATACCATGATCTTAGTTTTCTAAATGTGGAGCTTTAAGCCAACTTTTTCACTCTCTTCTTTCACTTTCATCAAGAGCTCTTTAGTTTTTCACTTTCTGCCATAAGGGTGGTGTCACCTGCATATCTGAGGTTATTGATATTTCTCCTGGCAATCTTGATTCCACCTTGTGCTTCCTCCAGCCCAGTGTTTTCTTATGTTGTACTCTGCATATAAGTTAAATAAGCAGGGACAGTATACGCCTTGACATACTCCTTTTCCTATTTGGAACCAGTCTGTTGTTCCATGTCCAGTTCTAACTGTTGCTTCCTGACCTGCATACAGGTTTCTCAAAAGGCAGATCAAGTGGTCTGGTATGTACTTTGCAGTAAACAGAGAAAGAGCTTCCAAGAGTCTTATTGAACCAAAATCCATATCAAAACACAGCACATGTCCTCTGAGTTGTGGTTTGAGACTCTCTGTCCTTGACCAGTATGTGTTTATAGGGACAGAGCAGATTAATGTAGTGTTAACAGTATATAGGTTTTTCCCTATCAAAATAGTTCAAGTCAAAGGAATATCTTATTTAGCTGAGAATTTTCTCAAGTGAATTGTCTCTCCAATATTGCATCTGTATAACTTTTATGATTTGAAGAGCTTTTGCTGACTTCGAAAGAATCTTCTTTTGAAAAGCACATAGATATACCATGTCTTTAAAAACGTTTTCCTTCAAATATTTTAAGTCCTCATTGTAGATGAAAAAATGTTGACAAAAGACAGAGTGCTCAAGACGCTTTTGGAGAAACATCTGCAAACTTGTAGTACTGCTAGGGATGTGGGAGTAGCGGATTAATCAACATTATGTAAGAATCAGTAGAATTTCAGATATCATTAAAAGTTCATACTGTATGGATAGAAGGTTGAATTAAATGTGTGGAAGAATGAATAGATGGCTAAATGTATATGCTACTATATAAACCAAGTTGTTTGACTGAAGAGAAATATAAACTAATTTGACTGAGGAGAAATATAGTGGCTACCTTAGGAATATGCCTTTAAATGTTTAATCAACTGTCCTACAAGACTTATAATTTACTTCAAAAGGTAAAGTCAATAACCTGGAGTTATAAGGAGGCACATTTATAACAACTACATGCAAACCTTTTCTGTGGAATAGAATTCCCCATTATTTTAATGAAACGCTTTTGGAAGTATTGAGTTTGTAGCAGTTAGGAGTGATCCAACAGATCCCTAATAGCTGTTGGCCCAGGATGCTACAGGGGGGCTTTTCTGTACAGTTCATAATGTTAAATGACTCTGTCAATTTATTCTAGTGCTCTGATAGCAGTATTATTCTGTCACCTGGGATAGAGGTTGTGCGTGAGAAGAAAGAAATGACTGGTCCATTACACAAATTTTAGACCCTAGACATGTAGTTTCCTAAAGTGTCCCTTTGATTAGGTGTATCTGGCCACTCCATTAAGCTGTAGAAAGAGGAAGATCCATATTTATACCTCACCATTCTAAGTCTGCATGACTACTTGTTAGAAACTCCAGAAATGTCAGATGCTCCTAATTTCTCTGAATGTCAAATGAAGAGTATACTCATTTTCTTGGGGTGGGATAGGATTTGGACATTATGAATCCCAATTAGGAACTGAAAGAAAGGACCGAAGATCACATAGATAATGAGGAGGTCCAGCCAGAATTAAATTCCCAAGCCATCTCTGTTTCTTTGTGCAGCATGGCCTCTTTTACCAATTTTGTATATATCTGTAAGGTATTACTAATGTAAATATGATATACTATCTGTTTTGAGAAATAATAGAAGTCAAAGAAATTAATACTTAGATTTAATAAGAAAGGATGGTTATCTAATATATTCCTTCTACTGGCTAATTCAAGGTTCTAACAGTTCATGTTCATAAAAATGCTACTATAGAAGTGGAAGTGAAAATTTGCAAGTAATCATTTGTCATCTCATTTAGCAAAATAAAGTGGAGAATCCTTTAAGTAATTCCCTGAGGATTTTAGTCTTTTCCTTTTCTGGTTTGGTTGGTATGCAGTGACCTTTTAAGAAGTTTTGTTCATACTGAGCATATCAAATGGTTCCACCTCAGTCACACTGATGTTCAGTAATGCCAAATCCTGGCTTATGTTTGTCTTAGGAGAATATTTGTAAAACAGTGTTGTACTTTTTGGCATGAATTCTGGAGTGAAATATCACAGAAAATTTTATTTCATGGTGCCTCAGGAAGGCACTGCTAAATTACACTACAGAGTAGATTGACATCATATGATTTCGTTCATCATAATCTAGTACATTGCTTTTGAGCAAAGGGCTTAATTTCATTCCCTTTGTGATATTATTGGCCACTAAACTTAGGTAGAACTTTCTCACGTTACATATGTACACTTGGATTTTCCTAGAGCCTTGAAGCTCTTTATTTTGAAGTTTTTCAAAAGAAGCCCGTTAATCGTCTAATAACTTGTGTGTTCCACATTGTTCTTAGAATTTAATGTCTTCTCAGTTTACAAAGCACATTTAGAATTAAAGTCATTAATAACTAGAATTGCATTATTTCCTTCACCTAAGTGAATTAATGCCTGAAATTACTTTTCACAAAATGTACTCTATAACAAAGAGCCAACTGTGCACAAGTTAATTTGAGGAGCTTTCAAATAATTGCCTTAAAAGTTGGGTTTTCCCCTCCTTTCTAGTGGTGCTGCAATTATGTTTTCAAAGGAATGATTTATTGCATACACACACCTGGAGCTCTAAAACCTGCCCTAACTACCCTCAACATTTATGGAATTGTTATAATTTGCTTCATTTATAAAAACAAACAATTCAATTAAATTTCCCGGTGGATATCTAGAGGAGCATTTGTCATTTCATTATTATCTGAAGGTTTGATGTAGAATTAGAATTAAATGAAGAAATATCTCATGTCAGTGATCATAGAAACTCCTGTTTCATGGTCTTCCCTGGTGGCTCAGATGGTAAAGAATCTGCCTGCAATACAGGAGACCCAGGTTCAATCCCTGGGTTGGGAAGATCCCCTGGAGAAGGAAATAGCTACCCACTCCAGTATTCTTGCCCAGAGAATTCCATGGACAGAGGAGCCTGATGGGCTCTAGTCCATGGGGTCACAAAGAGTTGGACATGACTGAACACTTGACCATCACAATAAGTGTGTTCTTAAAAATTAGGTGTAAATATCACTTCTAGAATTGGGTTTTGAAATTACTTGGGGACCAGTCTATTCAATGAAATCTTTTATTTAAAGCAAGTATCTCTTTTAATATGCTAAAATCACGTTCCTGTTTCATTAGTTTATAGTTCTAAAATCAACCTACTGTTCTCTACATTTTTAGCATGTGCTGAGGTGCTGTGGGCAGTGCCAAAATACATAGCGAGACAATGTCTGTACTGTTAGAATCCAGTGTATGTATATTTCTTTTTCATGAATCTTGAAATTTTTAAAAAAATATTCCATAGCCCATAAACATGAGTTGGTGGGGCACTCCTGACTGAGGATATGTGATGAATGATGAATAAGACATCAGTCTTGCTCTTTGGATTTAGTGTAATTAAATCAGTTTGAATCAGTAGGATGTAATTTGCTTTGTTCAGTCGTCCAACTAGCTGAATTTCAGCTCACTCCAGATGAGCCCATTAAAGCAAATATAAAAGATCTGTCCACATAGCTTTCTTTTGGCTTGATTTTATTACACTGGTTGTTCTGCTCTAATAAAATAAAATTACAAAACAGATACGCTAAGACACAATAATACTCTACTAAAACTTTCACTGCAGGATTTCTTTTTGCTAGAAAGTGCCCCGAGGTACATCTGAAACTGAATTGTATTTGGACCATAGAAAAGATAATGCACTCCTCCCTCCCCCATACCTCTGTCATTAAATGAAACTGACCAATCTTGATTAATAATCCATATAAGGAAGGTGTACATGGACTTCTTGGTTATAAAGAGGTTGTCTGGACTGTAGCTTACATTTCAGGCCTCTTAAGTGAACATAAAAGAATTGCTGTGACTGCACTATGGTGAATGTGTAGAGGAAGACTGGTCTTTGAGTGCTTTGAGGAGGCTAGAAAGTACAGGAAGAAAAGACCCTCAAGTAAACTGACTTGGCTGGAGAAAAGAATTGGCCTACGGTATAGTGTTGGGTTAAAACAGACAGGTAGGGTGAGATACAGTGATACTTAATTTTAAGAACAGTTTATTATTTTTCTTATGATTAATAGCATGCATCATTTGCAATATAATGGACTTGTGGTTCATGCTAGGAAAACAGTTACTGAATTTACACTTCTTTTAATGTAGAGATGTCCAAAGCCATTATGACAGCAGCTTGCATATTTAAAAGAAAATGGATTTGTGATAACTTTCTTAGAAAAGAGATTGTCATTTTAGAACTATTTTCAAAGGTATAGTTAATGGAAACAACTTTTTTCATATGGTTAGTGGCTGCACACGACCTGTGCGCCTGTATGCAGGTCAGGAAGCAACAGTTAGAACTAGACATGGAACAACAGACTGGTTCCAAATAGGAAAAGGAGTACGTCAAGGCTGTATATTGTCAGCCTGCTTATTTAACTTATATGCAGAGTACATCATAAGAGAACGCTGGGGAGGCGAAACTAAGATGGCGGAGGAATAGGACAGGGAGAACACTTTCTCCCCAATAAATATACCAAAAGAACTTTTAAAGGCCGAGCAAACTCCAAAAAACAGGAACTGAATGCTGGCAGAGGACATCGGGCATCTGGAGAGGCGACCCATTGCCGACGTGAGGAGGTAGGACAAAAGAAAGAAAAGAAAAAAAAAGTAGAGGGAGAGACAAAGAGCTGGGGACGGGTTCCGTCCCGGAAGGGGAGGCTGAAATAAAGAGGAAAAAAAAAAAAAGAGGAGAAAGGTTTCCGAATACCAGGGAGCATTCTCTCTGGCAGATCTGCGGTGGATCTTGGAGAGCAATATAGCTGACAGCAGAAGCAGATTAATAGCTAAGCCCTGCAAGGTTCCTCTCTGGCTACAAGGAACAGCCGAGCGCGGCAGCACAGCTGAAGGGGACTGCTCCTGCTCAGGGAGGGGCGGGCCGTGGGCTCAGGGAACGGAGCAGCCTGAGGGACCTAACCTTCCAGGAAAAGCTCCTCCCCCCAGGCCAGTGCACAAAACAAAGGGCGGTGAGGAGTCAACAGAGAGGCTGGGCAGCTTCGGGCTTCGGACCGGCCCAGACCCCGCCTGAGAGCAGTGGGCATAACCCAGCCCAGGGGAGGCTAACCAAGACTTCAGGGGATTCTGGACAGGTCGGTGCTGTACACACCTTAGAAGGAGTGCTCAGCTGCACGCCGAGAAAACAGAGCGGCCGGGCCGGGGGAGAGGAGAAGCCCCACTCCCCAACTGTGCTGGGCAGACGACAGAGAGCCTGAGCAGAGGGGGCGGGGGAAGCCCTCTCACCAGGAGCAGGGCAAACTCCAAAGCGTTGAATAGACACTTAAAAGACCAGCAGACAGAAGACTCTAGCAGAACTAACAGCTTTGAAACAGACAGGAGAAGCAAATTAAAGCCCTGCAGGTGGCGATAACTGCATAGAAAGGAGTCTATAGACTGTGAGAAGGAGAAGCCGGACCAGGGAATCATCTGAAAATCTACAGACCCTTCCCTTCACCGAATGCACCAGCACCAGAGATAAGCCTTCATTATAACTGTACTAGGAACATTTTTTAAAACTTTTATATATATATATATATATATATATATTGGTTTTTTTTCTTTTTCTTCTTTTTTTTTTTTTTTTAGAATTTTTAAGTCCCATATGACCTTGCTATTTTTTTTTCTTCTTCTTCTTATTTCTTTTTTCTCCTTTATTTTTATTTTCCGGGTTTTTTTTTTTTTTTTTAAGTATTATTGAGAACCCAGTCTTTACTCTAGATTTTTAATCTTTGCTCATTAGTACCTGGTATCAACTTTGTACCTTTCAAGATCCAAGCTCCAGTACCCACTGCTACCTGGGAGTGAGATCATTGACTTGACTGCTTTCTCCCCATTCTTATCTCTTGCTAGTAACAGTGAGGAAACCTAGACTCACCCACCAGAAAACCACACAAGCCTTTCCATCCAGGAAACTTCGACAAACCACGCATCCAACCCCTCCCATAGAGAGGAATCCCCACAATAAAGGGACAACACAGCAAGATAAACAAGATGAAAAGGCAGAGAAATACCCAGCAAGTAAAGGAACAGGATAAATACCCCTTAGACCAAACAGAAGACAAAGAGATAGGAAGTCTACCTGACAAAGAATTCCGAATAATGATAGTGAAAATGATCCAAAACCTGGAAAATAAGTTGGAGTTGCAGCTCAATAACCTGCAGGCAAGGATTGAGAAGATGCAGGTAAGCTTTAACAAGGACTTAGAAGAAATGAAAAAGAGTCAAAATACAATGAATAATGCAATAAATGAGATCAAAAACACCCTGGAGGGAACCAACAGTAGAATAACAGAGATAGAAGACAGAATAAGTGAGGTAGAAGACAGAATGGCAGAAATAAATGAAACAGAAAGGAAAAATGAAAAAAGAATTAAAAGAAATGAAGACAATCTTAGAGACCTCTGGGACAATATTAAACGCACCAATATTCAAATCATAGGAGTCCCAGAAGAAGAAGACAAAAAGAAAGACCATCAGAAAATTCTTGAAGAGGTAATTGTAGAAAACTTCCCTAAATTGGGGAAGCAAATAGCCACTCAGGTCCAAGAAACACAGAGAATCCCAAATAGAATGAACCCCAAGCGGGACACCCCAAGACACATATTAATCAAATTGGCAAATATCAAATACAAAGACCAAATATTAAAAGCAGCAAGGGAGAAGCAAAAGATAACTCACAAGGGGAATCCCATAAGGATAACAGCTGATCTCTCAACAGAAACGCTTCAGGCCAGAAGGGAATGGCAAAACATACTTAAAGTCATGGAAGAAAACAATCTACAACCCCGACTACTGTACCCAGCAAGGATCTCATTCAAATTTGAAGGAGAATTCAAAATTTTCTCAGACAAGCAGAAACTGAGACAATTCAGCAACACAAAACCAGCCCTCCAACGAATGCTAAAGGATCTTTCCTAGATAGGAAACACCGATGGGATAGATAATCTGGAACCCAAAGCAATAAAATAAATGGCAGCGGGATCATACTTATCAATAATTACCTTAAATGTAAACGGGCTGAATGCCCCAACCAAAAGACAAAGATTGGCCGATTGGATACAGAAACAAGACCCCTATATATGTTGTCTACAAGAGACCCACCTCAAACCTAGGGACACATATAGACTGAAAGTTAAAGGCTGGAAAAAGATATTCCATGCAAATAAAGACCAAAAGAAAGCAGGAGTGGCAATACTCATATCTGATAAAGTAGACTTTAAAATAAAGGCAGTGAAAAGAGATAAAGATGGACATTACATAATGATCAAAGGATCAATCGAGGAAGAAGAAATAACAATTATAAATATTTATGCACCTAACATAGGAGCTCCACAATATGTAAGGCAAATGCTAACAAATATGAAAGGGGAAATCAACAACAACACAATAATAGCAGGAGACTTTAATACACCACTCACACCAATGGATAGATCAACTAGACAGAAAAGTAACAAGGAAATTCAAACTTTAAATGAAACAATAGACCAACTAGACCTAATTGATATCTATAGGTCATTCCACCCCAAAACAAGGAATTTCACCTTTTTCTCAAGTGCACACGGGACCTTCTCCAGGATAGATCACATCCTGGGCCATAAATCTAACCTTGATGAATTCAAAAATATTGAAATCATCCCAAGCATCTTTTCTGACCACAATGCAGTGAGATTAGATATCAACTACAGGAGAAAACCTCTCAAAACTTCCAACATATGGAGGCTCAACAACACACTGCTGAATAACCAACAAATCACAGAAGAAATTAAAAATGAAATTCAGTTATGCATGGAAACGAATGAAAATGAAAACACAACAGCTCAAAACCTATGGGACACTGTGAAAGCAATGCTAAGGGGAAAGTTCATAGCAATACAAGCTCACCTCAGGAAACAAGAAAAAAATCAAATACATGACCTTACTATACACCTAAAGCAACTAGAAAGGGAAGAGATGCAGAAGCCCAGGTCTAGTAGAAGGAAAGAAATCTTAAAGATCAGGGCAGAAATAAATGCAAAGGAATCAAAAGTGACCATAGCAAAAATCAACCAAGCCAAAAGCTGGTTCTTTGAGAAGATAAAATTGACAAACCGTTAGCCAGACTCATCAAGAAACAAAGGGAGAAGAACCAAATCAACAGAATTAGAAATGAAAACGGAGAGATCACAACAGAAAACACAGAAATACAAAGGATCATAAGAGACTATTATCAGCAACTATATGCAAATAAACTGGACAATTTGGATGAAATGGACAAATTCCTAGAAAAGTATAACTTTCCAAGACTAAACCAGGAAGAGATAGATAATATTAATAGACCCATCACAAGCACGGAAATTGAAACCGTAATCAGAAATCTTCCAAAAAACAAAAGCCCAGGACCAGATGGCTTCACAGCTGAATTCTACCAAAAATTTAGAGAAGAGCTAACACCTATTCTACTCAAACTCTTCCAGAAAATTGCAGACGAAGGTAAACTTCCAAACTCATTCTATGAGGCCTCCATCACCCTAATTCCAAAACCCGGCAAAGATGCCACAAAAAAAGAAAACTACAGGCCAATATCAAGAACTTAGATGCAAAAATCCTCAACAAAATTCTAGCAAATAGAATCCAACAACACATCAAAAAGATCATACATCATGATCAAGTAGGCTTTATCCCAGGGATGCAAGGATTCTTCAATATTCGTAAATCGATCAATGTAATACACCACATTAACAAATTGAAAAATAAAAATCACATGATTATCTCAGTAGATGCAGAGAAAGCCTTTGACAAAATTCAACATCCATTTATGATAAAAACCCTCCAAAAAGTAGGAATAGAAGGAACATACCTCAACATAATAAAAGCTATATATGACAAACCCACAGCAAACATTATCCTCAATGGTGAAAAACTGGAAGCATTCCCCCTGAAATCAGGGACAAGACAAGGGTGCCCACTCTCACCACTACTATTCAACATAGATTTGGAAGTTTTGGCCATAGCAATCAGAGCAGATAAAGAAATCAAAGGAATACAGATTGGAAAAGAAGAAGTAAAACTCTCTCTGTTTGCAGATGACATGATCCTCTATATTGAAAACCCTAAAGACTCTACGAGAAAATTACTAGAGCTAATCAGTGAATATAGCAAAGTTTCAGGATATAAAATCAACACACAGAAATCCCTGGCATTCCTATACACTAACAGTGAGAAATCAGAAAGAGAAATTAAGGAAACAATTCCATTCACCATCGAAACAAAAAGAATAAAATACGTAGGAGTATTTCTACCTAAAGAATCAAAATACTTGTATATAGAAAACTATAGAACACTGATGAAAGAAATCAAGGAGGACACAAACAGATGGAGAAATGTACCGTGTTCTTGGATTGGAAGAATCAATATAGTGAAAATGAGTATACTACCTAAAGCAATCTATAGATTCAATGCAACTCCTATCAAGCTACCAGAGGTCTTCTTCAAAGAATTAGAACAAATAATTTCTCAATTTGTATGGAAATACAAAAAACCTCGTATAGCCAAAGCAATCTTGAGAAAGAAGAATGGAACTGGCGGAATCAACCTACCTGACTTTAGGCTATACTACAAATCCACAGTCATTAAGACAGTATGGTATTGGCACAAAGACAGAAATATAGATCAATGGAACAGAATAGAAAGCCCAGAGATAAATCCACGCATCTATGGACACCTTATCTTTGACAAAGGAGGCAAGAATATACAATGGAGAAAAGACAACCTCTTTAACAAGTGGTGCTGGGAAAACTGGACAGCCACTTGTAAAAGAATGAAACTAGATCACTTTCTAACACCATACACAAAGATAAACTCAAAATGGATCAAAGATCTAAGCATAAGACCAGAAACTATAAAACTCCTAGAGGATAACATAGGCAAAACACTCTCTGCTATAATCCAAAGCGGGATACTCCATGACCCACCTCCCAGAATATTGGAAATAAAAACACGAATAAACAAATGGGACCTAATTAAAATTAAAAGCTTTTGCACAACAAAGGAAACTATAAGCAAAGTGAAAAGACAGCCTTCAGAATGGGAGAAAATAATAGCCAATGAAGCAACAGACAAACAATTAATCTCAAAAATTTACAAACAACTCCTGCAGCTCCATTCTAGAAAAATAAACAACCCAATTAAAAAGTGGGCCAAAGAACTTAACAGACATTTCTCCAAAGAAGATATAAAAATGGCTAACAAACACATGAAAAGATGCTCAACATCACTCATTATCAGAGAAATGCAAATCAAACCCACAGTGAGGTACCACTTTACACCAGTCAGAATGGCTGCCATCCAAAAGTCTACAAGCAATAAATGCTGGAGAGGATGTGGAGAAAAGGGAACCCTCTTACACTGTTGGTGGGAATGCAAACTAGTACAGCCACTATGGAAAACAGTGTGGAGGTTCTTTAAAAAGCTGCAAATAGACCTGCCATATGACCCGGCAATCCCGGGTCATATACACCGAGGAAACCAGAATTGAAAGAGCCACGTGTACCCCAATGTTCATCGCTGCATTGTTTACAATAGCCAGGACATGGAAGCAACCTAGATGCCCATCAACTGATGAATGGATAAGAAAGCTGTGGTACATATACACAATGGAATATTACTCAGCATTAAAAAAAAATTCATTTGAAGCAATTCTACTCAGATGGACGAAACTGGAGCCCATTATCCAGAGTGAAGTAAGCCAGAAGCAAAAACAACAATACAGTATATTAACACATATATATGGAATTTAGAAAGACAGTAACGAGAACCCAACATGGGAGACAACAAAAGGAACGCAGATGTATAGAATAGACTCGTGGACTTTGTGGATGAGGGTAAGGGTGGGATGATATGGGAGAAGGGCATTGAAGCATGTTA
>ML664196.1:1355395-1586986 GCA_007570785.1 Antilocapra americana
ATTTCCCGGGGGGGAGGGAGGAGGGAGGGGGGATCCGGAGGGGAAGCATATGTAAACCCATGGTGATATCATGACAATGTATGGCAAAAACAATAATAAAAAATAAATAAATAAAATATTGGCTAAAAAAAAAAAAAGAGAGAGAACGCTGGGCTGGAGGAAGCACAAGCTGGAATCAAGATTGCTGGGAGAAATACCAATAACCTCAGATATGCAGATGACACCACCCTTATGGCAGAAAGTGAAAAAGAACTAAAGAGCGTCTTGCTGAAAGTGAAAGAGGAGAGTGAAAAAGTTGGCTTAAAGCTCCACATTTAGAAAACTAAGATCATGGCATCCGGTCTCATCACTTTATGGCAGATAGATGGGGAAACAGTGGAAACAGTGGCTAACTTTATCTTTTTTGGGCTCCACAATCACTGCAGATGGTGATGGCAGCCATGAAATTAAGACGCTTACTCCTTGGAAGGAAAGTTAGACTAACTTAGACATGTATTAAAAAGCAAAGACATTACTTTGCCAACAAAGGTCTATCTAGTCAAGGCTGTGGTTTTTCCATTAGTCATGTATGGATGTCAGAATTGGACAGTGAAGAAAGCTGAGCACCGAAGAACTGATGCTTTTGAACTGTGGTGTTGGAGAAGACTCTTGAGACTCCCTTGGGCTGCAAGGAGACCCAACCAGTCCATCCTAAAGGAGATCAGTCCTGGGTGTTCATCAGAAGGACTGATGCTGAAGCTGAAACTGCAGTACTTTGGCTACCTTATGTGAACAGCTGACTCATTGGAAAAGACCCTGAAGCTGGGAAAGATTGAGGGCAGGAGGAGAAGGGGACGACAGAGGATGAGATGGTTGGATGGCATCACTGAGTGAATGGCCATGAGTTTGGGTGGATTCTCGGAGTTGGTGATGCACAGGGAGGCCTGGCGTGCAGCGGTTCATGGGGTCGCAAAGAGTCGGACAAGACTGAGCAATTGAACTGAACTGAATAGTTAAATGGGTTTACTGATACGTTATCAGTTTTTTCACTCACCATTTTTTCCTGTAGCCTTGCTTTCTGGGTTCATGTTTTCTTTTGTGATTGGATTGTCAGATAAAACCTAGGACGCCCAGTTAAATTTGAATACCATGTAAACAGCAAATAATTTGGGACATACATTTTTAAAGTGTTAGCTTATATGAAATTCAAGATTAACTGGGTAGCCTATATTTTTATTTGCTAATTTATATTTTGAGATCACAGCCTTTAACAGTTCTTTAAGTGAGGATCACTAAGAGTATATACTTTACATGTCTGAGAATATCTTTATTTTGAACTCATTCTGTAATGAGAGTAATCAGGTATACAGTTTTAGGATCCCAGTTATTTTCCAGCAATACTTTTGACCTACAGAATACAACCATATTTCTGACTTGTTTTTGAAACTGTTTTCCTTAGTGAGAATGGTTCTGTCTTTGGAGATCATCTCTTAATTCTTTATGTTCTGTAGTTTTACCATGATGTGTCTATATGTGGATTTATCTTGGTCTTACTCAGTAGGTAGAGTGTGTTGTCCATCTGAAGACTCCAGTCTTTCTTCATATTTGAAAAATGATCATCTGTTATCTCTTCAGATATTGCTTCTGCACCTTGCTCTTCAGCTGTAACTCCTTTTATTTTTTTTGGTTTGTGACTTGGATGTTTATTTATTTATTTATTTAATTTTCTTTACTTTATTGTGTTGGTTTTGGCCAACAATGACATGAAACCGCCCTGGGTTTACATATGCTCCCCCTCCAGAACCCCCCTCCCTCCTCCCCCCTGCCCCCCCCCCCCCCCCCCCCGGGACATCTTGGTGCACCAGCCCTGAGCATCAGTCCTGGGCTGGCAATTGATTTCACATATGTTAATTAACATGTTTCACAAGTGTTGGAGACTCTGTTTTCAATGTCTCTCATAACATGTGTTTTGTCCTTTTATCTTCTTGTCTCTGTTGCTGCTTTATGCATGAATACCTTAGTTTTGTCTTCCAGTTTTCTAATTGCTGCTTTGTTATGCCTGTCTAGATTCTATCCTATCTGTTACACTTTTCATTATAAGATTATTTTTCGTTTTTGAAATCTCATTGTTTGTTATGGCTAATCTGTTCTTGTTTAGTTTTTTAAAATGTATTTATTCAACATTTTAAGCATGCTGAGAAGTTCAGCCGGATTTCAGCTGCTGAGGAAGGAGTGTTTTCATAGATACATTTAATTTGTTACCCTCAGTTGATAATATCCTGACTTCCCTCGCTGCTTTCTAGACAGTAGACCCAGAGTTTCAGTGGCTGCTCTGTATTATGTATTAATATTTCAGTAATAGTAATATATTTAGAAACAGGGGTGAGTGCCAAAGCATGGACTTAACTGTGTTACTTTAAAAAAAAAGTGTCCATATCAGGATTGAGGTTTTTTATTTATTTATTAATTTTATTTATTTATTTTCTTTACATTATCATGTTGGTTTTGCCATACACTGACATGAATCCACCATGGGTATACATGTGTTCCCCTTCCAGAACTCCCCTTCCACCTCCCTCCTGATTCCCTCTCTCTGGGTCATCCCAGTGCACCAGCCCTGAGCACCCTGTATCAAGCATCAAACCTGGGCTGGCGATTGATTTCACATATGATAATTTACATGTTTCAATGCCATTCTCCCATATCATCCCACCCTTGCCCTCTCCCGTAGAGTCCAAAAGACTGTTCTATACATCTGCGTCTCTTTTGCTGTCTTGCATACAGGGTTATCGTTACCATCTTTCTAAATTCCATATATATGCATTAGAATACTGTATTGTTGTTTTTCCTCCTGGCTTACTTCATTCTGTATAATAGACTCCAGTTTCGTCCACCTCAGTAGAACTGATTCAGATGTATTCTTTTTAATGGCTGAGTAATATTCCATTGTGTATATGTACCACAGCTTTCTTTTTTTTATTTAAAGAAATCAATATCAGAATGTGGTTTCTAACATATATCCAATAAATTGTTTTTCTTTGTGAGTATAGAAAAGCTTTTCAGAAGACTTCAAGTTATATAATTAACAGTTATCCTCAGTCTTTTTTGTCTGTTATAATTATGCAGCCCAACACAAGTTTATTCGCCATCTAGCATTCATACATTCCTTTGTTTTATGGATATTTAATGAAACTTTAAGTGGGAGCACTCTGAGAAATATATTAATAACAGTCAGTTCATACCTTTACAAAAATCACTGTTCTCACAAATAATTAAAAGGCATCATATCAGTCTATAACATCAAGGCAGCATGTAGTAAGCACGGTAAGAAATGAACCAGATACTATGTAATGTCTAAAGAAATTTATTATTGAGTTGGAAAATCAAAGATAGCATTTAAAGACATTTTCCTTTAAAAAAAAAGTCACATTTTTCCTATTTATAAAAATAATTTATACCTATTGTTAAATTTTTAGAAGCTGGAGAAATGTATAAAAGTAAAAATTACCAAATAGATTTATTTTGTTTTATTTTCTACTAATCATACATATATATACACACACACACATATATATATATATATGAAATTATATTTCATGGATAGTTGTGAGAACTGCTTTAAGAGATAATGAACACCTGATATGATTAACTAACCTTCTAAAATTGTTTTAATGCTGACATAGAATCCTAGTTAATGGATATAGGATAATTCATTTAACCTTTCCCCTAACAATGGATTTTCAGATTCGTTTCTTTTTTTCCTTTTGTATATAATGCGTGTTATATATGGGGCATACTTAAACATAAACCTTTACATGAAGCTATGATTATGTGTCTAGAAGAAATGCAATTGGTCCCCAAGCTTTGATTCATCCAATGTGCATTAAACTTCAGAGAGGACATACGATTTCCCTTCCCACTAAATGGAGAGAGCCTGCTGACTGTGTCCTTTGTCTCTTTCCTCATTTTCTTTCCTTTACAAATTTGAAGACACAAAAAGAGCAGTTAAGTTCTATGTTTTTCTTCTCATAGGCCCTGTGCATTTTCGTTTAGGCTTTCCCCAGATATGTTATATTGTATATGGCTATGAGCAAGATTGCTATTTTTTAAAAAATATTAGGTGTCTTACTGGAACACATTCCTATTGGTTTTAATAATTTCATCTGAGTTTTCTATGTAGAAAAATCATTTTACTTTCAAGCAGTTGTGATGTGGGCAAGATGGTGATATGGGATAGGGTGATTATTAGGGCTGGAAGGAATTAAGACACAGGCATGGGAGAACATGCCCCCAGATTGTGCCTGGTGAACCCCACCAGTGGGGATGAGTGAGCCTTGTCGAGGTATTTGGGGGTGGAGGCAGGCTGAATTGAAAATTGGTTTGGTACGGTGCCTCAGGCTAGTGAGTGTCAGCTTCTTTCAAGGTTTTATTTTAAATACATGGGAAACTGATATATTTTGTGAATTAAGTTTTAACTTTTTTGATTCCCCCATTGATGTTTTTGGTTTCCTTCAAAGAGTTTGGATTGTGACCAAATTTTCATGGATGTCTTGAGAAACATAAATGTTTCTGAAAAGTTAAATGTCTTCAGATTAGTATAGTTGCCCTTCGTATCTGTGGGTTTTTCATGGAGGTATGGGGGGCTGACTGTCTAATGCCCTTTGATGTCAGGGACTTGGGGATCTGCATGAAGGGAAGGGGTCCTGCAGCCAATCCCCCAGGGGTACTGGGGGGTGACTGTAATGAGTGCTCTGGATTCTTCCTCCCCTTCCCCCACTTACCCATCTTCCTCAGTCTTCCTTCCCTCTCTCTCCCCCACACCCTCTTTCAAGGCCCACTCAATTTGTTCTGGGCCTTATTGCAGGGGTGGTGTCAAGGAACAAAGTAGACAGTGAAGAACTGTAGACATAATTATGTTCTTAGTGACAATAATCCTGAAACATCTAGTACCAAATGTGTGCTAAGTTCACCAAGACTCCAACCCAGCTTAACCTTTAAAACAAAAACAAAAACAAAAACAAAACCTTTATATGGAGTGTAGCTGATTAACAATGTTGTGATGGTTTGAGGTGGACAACCAAGCAACTCAGCCATACATATACATGTAACCCTTCTTTCCCAAACTCCCCTCCCATCTAGGCTACCACATAACATTGAGCAGAGACCCCTGTGCTGTACAATACGTCCTTGTTGCCAGCGTAACCCTTAACCTAAGTTCTTCCTCTGGTAATCCCAGGTTCTCACCCAACTTTTCCCCAGACTTTCTCCAGAGGTGAGCTAGCTGGGCCACCTGCTGCTCTAATTACTGTTGATTTTATTTATGTGATGCTTTTCTGCTTATGGTAACACTTGCATAAAAAAATTCGATAACTTTCTATTTACTGAAAGTGAAAGTGAAGTCGCTTAGTTGTGTCTCTTTGTGACCCTGTGAACTTTAGTCCACCAGGCTCATGATAATCAATTTCCTTTCTGGTTATTATTGCCTACGCATCTTTTTCTCTATTTATGTATTTTACTAGTGTTTATTGAATGCCTGTTTAGTGGAGTTGTTGGGTTGGGTGCTTGAGCTATGTCACCATTCTCATAGTAACCCGGTGAGATAGTGCTATTTTTCTTTAAACTTGCAGTGAAACTAAGCCCTGCGTCTCAAAGAAATTAGTAATGGAAGATGACATACCTGGAGAGTGGGAGGATCTACCTCGGATGCCTGGGCTCCCCACTTTGGGCTACTAACATTTATGTAGTAGTTTGTAGTACTTCTTAAGGTGGTTTCTATGTTATTAATTCCTGACAACAACTACATCTGCTTGTTACAGTTAGAAAACCACGGCTTAAAGCCTTGATCAATAAACAGCAGTGCTGGGAGGGATATTCAGTGCTCTCTGATTCTTTTGGTCTTTAGGTTGTACTAGCCTGTTACATGCTTTCAGTAATTTGGTTTAGAAATCAGAGTTCTCCACACTTCATTGTTTATTTTTACAGCAAATTTTCTGGTTTTAAATGTGTCTGCTTTGTAGGTGAAGTGTTTTTCTCTTACGGTATTAGCACTGTTCCTTAGTTTTATCCTGAACTAGCAGAATGTTGATGATCTAGAGGCTATTTGTTTAAGCTCTCATTCCTCTTGAGCACTCCTCCGGAGTCTCTCCCCTTCCCCTGCAAGTTACAGTTACTTTGCTAAAACAATCATGTGTTTCTCATACTGCTGGGGACAGCTGGACAGTTCTGCTGACCCAGGCAGGCTTTGGATGATCTCAGCCAGGCTCCATCTAGGGTCTGTGATCAGCTGATGGTTGCCTTATGTTGGATGATCCAGGATGGCTTCAGTTGGGATGGCTCAGCTTTCTTCTCATCTAAAACCTTTCAGGCCTAGACTAGCAGCTGAAGGAAGTCATAAAGCCAGCCTGCATTCAAAAAGTGGGGGAAAGACTCTACTTCTTACTAGGAGAAGCTACAAAGTCATATAGACAGGTCATGGATACAAAGAGAGGTCGAGAATTGGGCCTATTTTAGAAATCATTCTGTAACACGTTGATGGTTTATATCTTGCTTGGGAAAAAAGGAAATGCAGCTCTTTATTTGTTTACTGGGAGGTTGTGCGTGCGTGCTCAGTCGCTTCAGTTGTGTCCGACTCTGTGCGACCCTATGGACTATAGCCTGTCAAGCTCCTCTGTCCATAGGACTTTGCTGGCAAGAATGCTGGAGTGGATTGCCATGCCCTCCTCCAGGGGATCTTCTGGACCCAGGGATGGAACCCAAGTCTCTTACATCTGCCTGCTTTGGCAGGCAGGTTCTTGACCACTAGTGCCACCTGGGAGGTCATCTTATGTTTAAACTTCCGAGGCGATGTTATTGGTGAAAGAAGTCTGATATTAGAAATTATGTAGTTTATTATATATTTTATTTTTGTTAGTAGTATAACCAGTGTATAGAACAGTAAGAATTGAATATCACAAAATGAACATAACTGTGTACTTACCACTCAAATCAAGAAATAGAAGATCCCCTGCACCCTAAAATCCTCCCTCTGTCTCTTCTCAATGTTTACCCTATCCCCCTTTTGCAGAAGTGATCACTGGGCCAACTCTTATAAGCATAGATGTGTTATCTTTGTTATGAATTTTCAAATTATCCAGTATGTTTCATGACTTCTTTCACTTACTAGTGAAAGTGGCCAATACTACTTTTTCTTAATATTCAGAACGCTGACTAGTGAAGTGATAATATCCATCGATGTTTTCATGTAAAAGCTTTCAGTGCCTTTTCCTTTCATTCTTCTGTGATTTTGCAGTTTATGTAGCATTTGCTACTGTTAGTGTTTTCTCTGTGCTTCCCTTTAGTTCCATTATCATAAGGGAATTGATTGTTGTGACGTTTCTTTCTTTCCCGGAGGAAATAAGCAATATGTATAGGAGAGTAGTGTGGGTGAAAAAATGAAACTTCCAGAGTGAAGTAAGCCAGAAGGAAAAACAACAGTACAGTATACTAACGCATATATATGGAATTTAGAAAGATGGTAACGAGAACCCTGCATGAGAGACAGCAAAAGAAACGCAGATGTATAGAACAGACTCGTGGACTCTGTGGATGAGGGCAGGGGTGGGATGATTTGGGAGAATGGCATTGAAACATGTTAAGTATCATATGTGAAATCAATCGCCAGCCCAGGGTTGATGCTCGGGGCTGGTGCACCGAGATGACCCAGGGGGAGGGAATCGGGAGGGAGGAGGGAGGGGGGTTCTGGAGGGGGAGCATATGTATACCCATGGCGGTTTCATGTCAATGTATGGCAAAACCAACACAATAAAGTAAAGAAAATTTTAAAAAATTAAAAAAAAATAAATGAAACTTAGGATCCATTGCTGTTGCTATGTATTTGCGAAATTATAGTAGAAATTAATAGGTATGAACTAAGGCTGGAGTCAACCAAACTTGATAATTAAATTATTCAAAGTACTTAAAATGTTTAAAATTCTTTTAACTTACCCATCAGATTCATCACAGAGCTGTGCTGTATTTAGTGATTTAATGCCAGAAATTGTGGGGGTACTTAATGTGATGCTGAATCACGTTTTGCAGTAATGATGACCAAAGCAATTGATATGTTTTACTCATTTAAAGGTGTTATTTTACTGTCCTAGACATTCTCTCAGAACTCCTGTTGCTCTTTGTAGTCTAAATAGGTACAATATTTTGGGTAAGAATTTAAACAATTTTGATCCAGACCTGAGTATCATTTTAACATTTAAAATCAATTTGGGACCCATTGCCATCCACTGTGGAATCATTTTCTAGTGTGTCCTCTTACTATGCCTCTATCACTGGGACAGGATTCAAAAAGGAAATGTCTGTTTATTTTATGCACTTTTCTTCAGGAAAGACAGTGGTGAAGTGAGTCATTAGCACATTGTATTTTCCAATAGCTCTCTTCGACCTTAATCTCGGGAGCTATAAACTCAATGGGAAGATGCCTGTTGGATCACGAGTGATAGAGGAAAGCCCATGATAGATATGTTACTATGAATGTTTCAAGGAGAAATTAATGTTGTGTCTATAGATTATAGTCAGAAATCCAAGACCAGCAGAGATGCGCATCTTCCATGTGTAGCACACATGTATTGAGAAATAAATGCAGACTGTTTTCTGGGCTCTGGTAGTTCTTTGTATCATGTTGCTCTGCAGACAGAAGGATTGGGAGGCAGGGAATTGTTCCACAGTGGTTTGCTTCCTTTAGATGAGTCCAGTGATTGAATCCATCCCATGCTAAATGATTTCAGTTTTTTAAATTTAATTAATTAATTTTTGGCTGTGCTGGGCCTTTGTTGCTGTGTGAGCTTTTCTCTGTTGTGGCAAGCAGGAGCTACTCTGTAGTTGCGGTGCGCAGACTTCTCATCTCAGTAGATTCTCTTGTTGTAGGGTACAGGCTGTAGGGTATGTGGGTTTCGGTAGTTTTGGAACTCTAGAGGACAGGTTCAATAGCTGTGATGCACGGGTTTAGTTGCTGCACTGCATGTGGGATCTTCCTGGACCAGGAATTGAACCTGTGTCTCCTGCACTGGCAGGTGGGTTCTTCACCACTGAGCCACTAGGGAAGCCTGATGATTGTTTTGTAAGCAGCCGCATCAGGGCCCAGGTTGAAACAAATACAGCCACAAGGAGACCCTTATAATAGTTTGTGGGGCTGACCTAAGAGAGCAGCATTTCACACCATGTGCTCCACAGACCACCAGTTCAGCTGGATGTTAATAGATGGTGTATGAAAAAAGAGCCCACAGCCAAAAGTGTAGAGGCACCAGGTTAAACACAGAAAGCCAAGAGTCCTCACCAGAGAATGTCTCAAGGTCTTTAATGTGCTAATTATACAGAATATGTCGTGTTTCTCAATCATATTGGACCACAAAACCCTTCTTTGGGCAGAAGTCTCACGGAGCTTGTGTTTTATATAAAATGCCTTGGGTAAAATTGCTCTAGAATGTTTATCTTCAAATATTTTTTTGTTGCCTTATCTCCTAAATTTTGAAAACTTTAGATGGTCACACAGTTTTAACCTGACATCTACATTTAATTTTCAAATCAAAAATTAAATGAGCATAGTAGATTCATTTTTGACATTGATATTAGATATGGACTTTAAACACTTTCACCAAAACTTTGGAGCAGCGGAGGTGGCTTACTTAGTTTATAAATATTGTCTGATATCTAACATAATTGGCAAAACCAGACCTTCTTATGAAAGAGATCAGGCTTATCCCTTGTCCTGGGACTCTTCTTCAGGAGAGAGATTTGTGAATTGTTCATTTGTTTGATGTCTCATCATTTCACATTGTAGGACAGCGTATCTAGAGAGATTCCAGATGAGTAAGAAGTGTGCCTTGAAGGCAAAGTAGACACTTAGTAAAGGAGAGAGGGGAAAGGAGATTGGCATATGTGATTTTAGAGCACTTCTAGACAAGGAAATGGCAACCCACTCCAGTATTCTTGCCTGGAAAATTCCATGGACAGAGGAGCCTGGCAGGGTGCAGTCCATGGGGGTGACAAAGAGACATGCCTGTGACTGGGCACAGAGAAGGAAACATGTGAGGGCTTAAGATCGAGAAATTGATTCCTTAAATAAAAGTATTCAGGTACATGTGTCCCCTGTCACTTGGCTTCAGGGGTATGTGTACCTGGTGTGAAGCTGCTTCTGGGAAGGAAGAGGGGCAAGGAGGGATTAAAAATTACATATGTCCTCTTAAGAGAGCCAACTCCTCCTTTCTCTAAAGTAAGTGATCCCCCTTGAATAGCCAGATGGTCTGTCTGGCTAAGAAAAGTATTTACCTCTTCAAGAGGTGTTGTTTTGGTTTTTTTTTCTGCTTTTAACTGGAAGTCAGATTGCTAAATTATGATGGAATTTCTGCCCATCAGCAAAAATTGAGTAGACACAGCAGAATCTCCACAGTGCTTCATATTTTCATACAGTATAAAGGTCTGCATGTACTGTTCTCGCCTTGTGCCTAGTTCCTGTTGGTTACTGGACATGCCTCATTTCCTGTACAAACGTGCATCACTAAAAAGGCAGTAAATTAGTACTCGGTTAAACGTACGTACTTTCCTGTAGGAGCATGGATACATAAAAATGTGTTTATTTCCCACAGGGTACTTATACTAGTCATGATATATATTCTGCAGTAAATGTCGTATTTTTATTTATTCCTTGGCATTTTTAACTCTGGCAACTGGCAGATTGTTGTGAAGTCAGGATATTTAAGCTGGAAGCAACCTTGGGGATTATCTGTGTTGTGAGAGAGGAAAGTGAGCACAAGAGAAAATAAATGACTTGCTCTAGGTGACATAGTTTAAGAACCTAGTTACCAGACTAGGTCATACTGAGATATTTCTCCTGTTGGATTTCCCCATTCTCCCTTAACCCTTTTTTAAAAAAAATAAGAGCTTGGACCGAGTTATCTCTATAAGCTGGAAATAACTGTAACGTTGCTCTTGGTCCAAAATGGTTCCCAAGTTCCAATGAGAGAAGGTGTGCTATACAGATAGGAAGGATGATGACAGCGCTCTTTGCTTCATTGTATCATTCTCCGGTGCTGAAATGCTAAGACTGTTACATGTGGTTGTTTAAACAGTCTCTTGTTATGCAAACCTCCCAATACCCAATGCTGCCGGTGTTCAACTCTTTTAGATTTCTAAGAAGGGCAGTTTTGTATTAGTGAACGTGATCAGTGGCCAGAGGTTCATGGTAGGCTGTACTGGGCAGAGAATGCCATAAATGTTCTAAGTGAATGGAGAAGTATGTAAATCATACGAGCTGTACCCCCTCCGTTGGTTTTGCCTTCTCTAAAGGTGCACACTGGGCCGTGTGAGTTTCTCCCTTCCTTTTTGCATCTGTAAGGGTCTAGACTTACCACCCTGCAGCTCAGATGGAGATAAGGGGGTGGGCGACGGCTCTGAGTGCCAGCTCCTTCAGCCATCCATTTTGACCTTCATTCTTGAACTCAGTAAACTGTGACTTTTTGCAAGTGGTTACACCATTCTTTCAAAGAACAGAATTCCACAGTTGTCCAGAGAAATTTGGTGGTCCACAGAGGAAAAGCAATGACCAAATTCATTTGTTTACCATTGTTTTGTTTTTCTAAACTAAGCACTACGGTACTTTCTGTTTAATCAGAACACATGAAAGGAAATTGGCTGTTCCTGTAGAATATGACACTTCTGAAGCAGTTATATTTGTCAAATGTAAGTAATTTATCGACATTATGATCAAATTAGCAGTTTTTATTTAATTTTAAATAAGAAAATAACCTGAGGAATTGTAGTCTAAATAGAATTATAATTCATAATGGGTCAGTTACATTCCATATAATTTTGACCTCGTAATGCCTTCTCTCAGGATAATCCTTAAACCACTCACATCCAGGTAGTTCACTTTCAGTTTTGTTCTTAATGCATTTGTGAATCTTTACTTTCCTTCAGCTTATTTAGAACTGGGAGGCCTGGTGTGTGTGCTGCAGTCCATGGAGTTGCAGAATTGGACACTACTGAATGACTAAACTAAAGAGCTTAAGTATCTCAGAAAGTCATTTAGATAATCGCTCATGTTTCATATTAATTCTGGAGTTCTAAATTAAAAACAATCGGGTATAAGTTTTTTGTCCCTTTTTTTCTTTTAAACACAAAAGGTATACCCTTTCTAGCTACCCACAGTCCTCTCAAGAACAAAGCAGGAGATAGAAGAAGAAAGTGGCAAAGATAAGAAAATTTCTATCCAATTTTTAGATGTGAAATTTGGCATATTAGGAATGAACAATATATGAATCAAATACTTTTTAAACTTTTATTTTTAAGTTGTTGAAACCAGAATGTGATTTTTCACAGAAATAATGTCAGTGATGTTCAAATTTTCTTGACAAATACTATCTTAGAAGTTCAGTTTTTGAAGCAGATGTAAAGGAACTGTCTTGCTTAAAAGAGGTAGGCAGGATGCCCAGGCTCCTGGGATGGGTCTGCAGATCACGATTAAGTCTGATGAATTCACCTTAGAGCCCTAGTCAGCCATGGTGATGCTAGGACTCTGGTCTTGCAAATCACAAAGCACACAGCCCCATACTCAGCAATCTGGAGAACCTAGTCTGTTTTGCTTCTTGCTCAGGCTGGAGAACCTCCTCAGAGATAGTAGGAGACCACCCAGATGTAGACAGTATAGTTGCTGAGCTGAGAGAATGAAACCCTCCAAGTCCTATCATGGAACCACCATTTGCCTCCATTGCATCATTCCTCAGACAGCCTCACTTCAAAATGGTCCTTTCTGTGCTTAGAAGCTCATATTTCCATCCCCTCTTTGTGTGTTTTTCAGTGAAGGCATTATTGACAATTTTGGCAGAACAGTTGTTTGTCAAGGAGGACTAACTACAGTTTGTTTAGCTACTTAGTGTCCACCCAGTGAGTGCTTCCCAGCCCTTGAAACAACCCAGAGTGTTCCATAGCCAAGCACATCCTCCTCTGAGAATCAACTGATTCTCCCTGAGTGCTAAGGGAAGCTATTTTAACTGACCTACAACATTCCTATAGGTATTTACATTTTAAAAGAGATTGTTTATAGATCTAAATGGCTAATTAATATATGAAAAGGAAATGCAGGTCTAAGCCACAATGAGATAATACTACACACTCTCAGTGACTAAAATGAAAAAACCGACAATAACTTGAGGATGTGGAGAAATAATCGTTTTGGGCAACTGTTCAACAGTATTTACCAAAGTAAACATGAGCCTTTGTTTAGTGACTCAGAAATTTTACTCCTAGATATGTTCCCAAGAGAAATGAGTACCTGGGCCTATCTAAAGACACACACACACACACACACACACATATATATATATGTATGCAGATGCAAAGAACTCATGTAGCTGTATACTTAAGACTGATATACTAGCTGTATATGACTTTAAAAAGAAAACATCTTGGAAATTTAATTTCATTTATGGTATTTTAGAGAATATGATAAAAAGAAATCGGAGCAACTTAGGGAAACAGGAGTTTTTTGGGAAGCTATTAGCATGTGTCCATGTTTCTGAAGCCAAAATTAGGGGAAGTGGTGTTGCTAGTTGGTGGTGGCACAAGCTGGTTAGAATAGAGATGGTAAGAAAAGGGAAAGTTTTACATGATTCCTCTTCTTCATTCTGTTTCTTCCTGTCTGTAGCCATAGTGCTTTTGATTATGTCCTGACTTTTGTCCTCCATTCCCATGGCATCATGGTTGAGGTGGTGGGCAATGTTGAGAGTCAAAAAGGGGATGTTGGAAGAGGGTGCAAGGCAGTGGTTGTATATCAGATATCTATGTCTTGGGGGGTGGGGCAGGAAAAATGACTTTAACCTGCAGGGAGGTTAGCCAGCAGGGAGGCCATGATGGGACTGTCATAGAAACTTCCATGTAAGGGGGGATTCTGGGTCCTAAGAGGTGAACTCGGATGGTGTAATGGTGCAACCAATGATTAGGAGTCAAGTCCACTCAGAGAAAGAGGAAGGCTGATGATCACACTATAGTGGGGACATGAGGGGAAACAGATTTTTGTCCAGCTTTTTTTGACTCAATTGACTGGTTACCCAAATTTGAGGCTTAAGTGGGAACGTACGATAAGGGCTTTGCTTGTACGGTGTACACCTCAACTTGATTTGGCACTCTTCCTGCTTATTTATGGTACTTCTCTTAAGGAGAGTGAGTTATAGGGGAATGTTTTCAATTACATGTTGTGCATAAATGTGCTTTATAGTAAAACACAGACTCTGATCAAGAATAAGATGGGCAGGTGCTAGGCCATGTGCTGAGCCAGGTGTCATCTGGCTGTATCAGCCTCCAGCTGAATGCAAACCTGGAATGCCGTAGAAGTTATACAACAAATATGGGTTGTCATTTGAATGTCGTTGAAAATGTCATATTGTCACTGAAGTTAAAAATTGCATATGGTGGGTAAAATACATCCATATACATGTCTTTGGCTACTTTGAATATGAAATATAAGCAAATAATGATTTATTTCAGGTTGTATCTGCCTTTTATGTGATGATTCTACTAGCAATTGTTTACTACCATGGTGTTCAGTTTTAATGTAGAAAATTAGCATTTTAAGATCCTTAGTAGAAGTTCTATTAGAATTAATAATTGCAAGAAGTAAGTATAATTTGAAATGGAGGCTCCAAGAGTCAAGTCTGTTAGCTATTAAGCTTTATAAGTCTTTTTATCTCTGATGAAAGAGATGACTTCTAATTTTTAAAAAAAATTTAACTTGTCACATTCTGTTTACTTTTAATTGTCTTTGCAAATGATTCCATAATCTTGTTTTTTTTTTTTTTTAAGCTGCCACATTTTTGTCTGTCCTCTTCTAAATCATTTTGACGTCCCCTTGGGTCACTGTCTTAGTCCATTTGGGCCGCTATTGTAAAATACCACCGACTGGGTAGCTTAAAAACAGCAGGTATTTATTGCTCACAATTCTGGAGGCAGGAAAGTCCAAGATCAAGGCACCAGCATGGTCACCTTCTGGTGAGGGTCCTCGTTCAATTATAGATGTCTGTGATGTATCCTCAAAGTGGTGGGAGGGACTGGGGGTCTCCCTGAAGCCCCTTTTATAAGGCAGTGATCTCACTTGTGAGGGTTTCTCCCTCCTGACTTAAGCACACCACAAAGGCCTCACCTACTATACTGTTTCTTTTTTAAAAATATATATTTATCTTTTAAAAATAATTTTACTTACTTTTGGCTGTGCTGGGTCTTTGATGCTATGCCAGCTTTTCTCTAGTTGTGGCAAATGGGGGCTACTCTGTAGCTGTGTGCAGGCTTCTCATTGCAGTGACTTCTCTTGTTGCTCCTGGGCTCTAGAGCAGGTGAATGGGCTTCAGTAGTTGCAGCTCCTGGGCTCTAGAGCACAGGCTCAGTAGTTGTGGTGCATGGACTTAGTTGCTCTGCAGCATGTGGGATCTTCCTGGACCAGGGATCGAACCCTTGTCTCCTGCATTGGCAGGCGGACTCTTTACTGCTGAGCCACCAGGAAAGCCCTAACACTGTCCCCTTTGGGGAGAGTTAGGATTTCAGCGGATTTGGCAGGGTGGGGCACAAAACATTGAGACCATAGCAGTCACCCTCTGTAGATGATCTGAAGTCTCTATTTCCAGCTGTAATTCCTTTCACTTTATTCCTGAATCTGCTGCTGCAGCTGGGAAATTATACTTGAGTATCCCAGTGTGACCCTGTAGTGTCAAGTTTATCTCTTCATCTGCCTCTTTCCTTTGCAGAACTTTGCACAAAAGCAACAATGTCTTCCTCTTTGCTCAGATTAGAAGCCTTGCAGGCATCTTTGACCCTCTCCCTGTCCAGTGCTGTGCTGGCTAGTCCAATACTGAACGCCATGCATCGTCAGTTGTTCCTTCCAAAAGTACAAAAAATACTTCATTCCTTCTCTTCCTGATTATTCTCACTGTCACCAACCTGGCTTGTCACCAGTCTCATACTTGCATTATTCCTTCAGCGGTCAAACTTTAAATCTCATCTCACCAAGCCATGTGCTGGCCAGATGCATTCCCTACAGCCTGCCGTTGATTACATCTTCCTCCTGCTCACAAACCTTTAGTAGATTTCTCTGTTTTCAGTAAAATGGAATCCAAACCTAGCCTGCCTTTAACCAGCTCTTTTTTTGGGAAAGAGCTGGGCTATTCACCTTCCTGAAACTTCTTTTCCGGCCAATCATTTGACTCATGATTTCCTGATCCCCTTTCTTTCTCCAGTTTCTGTGCTCATGTTCGTGTCCACCCATGCAGATCATTCACCCTCTCCTGCCCATCCATTTGGCTCCTCCCCAGATTCACTACCCGATGAAGACTTACCTCCTTTGCCACGCTGCAGTCTCCCTTACTTGCACCTTCCCCCATAGCTCTTACTTGTCTAGATAGGCAATCTCATGGTATAACTTCTTCAGGGTTATGACCTTTCTTCTGATGGTGATCACTTGACAGATTTTCAGTTCTTTAATTTTTACATAGTTATTTATACAGCTAGACTGTAAAAATCTCCAGGGCAAGGGTCTTTGCCTTACCTGTATGCTCTCTAATACTTAACAACACAGACACTAAAATAGAAGATTTGTGAAGGCTGGGGTTTTTTGTCAGTTATATTCAGTGGTAAGGCTCTCGTATCTAGAATAGAACCCGGTACCTAATAGGCTCATAGTAAATATTTGCTAAATTGTAGATGCTCAGTAGATGTTTGATTTGATTAAACTGCTAACGCATTAAAAGCTGCTAGCATCTCATGCTTACTGTAACTGAGAGATATTATAGTGGGGGAAAAGGAAAAAAAAAAAAAGAGGGGGGTATGCGTTTTACAGCCAGAATCTGTTCAACAGTGCTTGACTTCTCCTTCTAAAAGAGTTGTTTTCCTGCAGATATAAATGAATGCCAACTACAGGGTGTGTGCCCTAATGGTGAGTGTTTGAATACCATGGGCAGCTACAGATGTACCTGCAAAATGGGATTTGGGCCAGATCCTACCTTTTCAAGTTGTGTTCGTAAGTAATACTCACTTTTTATTCCTATTTTGGATCAGTTTTTTTGTTTCGTTTTGTTTTGCTTTGAGAGGGTGCGGGAGGAGTACCCAAAAGAAGATAACAGCTTGGTGGTCAACCGAATATTGTAAATATGCAGGAAGATGCCCTTAAAATAATAAGGGGGATGAGGTGGCCTAATATACTGAAGTAAATCTATGTTATAAAGCCTTTTCATTTTTATTGTGTTCAGAAGAAAATGAAAGCTAAAACTAAAGAAAAAGAGCAGGCACACAGAGGAAAGATACTTTAATGCAAATAAAGCAGTTGATTAAAATTAGCATACCTAAGAGATGAAAACAGATTTTTCCTTCATGAGTACTTTAAGCATTATTTAGGTGGAGTTAAACTTTGTTCCAGCTTCTGTCTTTAATTAGTCCAAATTCTGAGTCACTTGTGTCTGATTTAATGAGGTTTCACTGTATTTTCTTGGTTGGAAGAGTCTAAGGAATAGTTACCAAGGCCCTGTGTTTCAGACATTTTATTCAGTTCTAATTTCAAATATTCTATTCTGTTGTCCTTAAAAACCACCAAAATGTGTCCCTAAAGTTAAACTATTTTGCTTTACGAATCTGTCTCTATGAGTTTTCTTCTACTTGGTAAGGATCGAGATCCTCCATCAAACCTGTACGTTCTAATACAGAATAGAAAATGTAGTTTCTATTTTCTATATCTGTACGTTCTAATACAGATATAGAAAATGTAGTTTCTCCAAAAAGACACTCTTGGCACAAAACCCAATCCAGTGTAATCATTACAGATCACCTGATGATTAGAGGTGCATGTATTTTAGATATAAAAAATAAGTTTTTATAGAAAATAAGTTATTAAAAAATAAGGTTTTTTTAGAAAAAAACTCAAACATTGAGTTTTTTTTAGGACTACCTTATTTTTTAAGGCGAAAAGAAAAAGTGGAAGTCACTCAGTTGTGTCCGACTCTTGGTGACACCATGGACTGTTGCCCGCCAGGCTCCTCTATCCATGGAAGTGCTAGGCAAGAATACTGGAGTGGGTTGCCATTTCCTTCTTCAGGGGATCATCCCCACCCAGGTATCAAATCCTGGTCTCCTGCATTGCAGGTGATTCTTTACCATCTGAGCCACCAGCGAAGCCAAATTTTTAAGGTATTTGTGCCCATTATTACAAAGTAGGTAAACACAACAGATTTTTCAAAATCATATACAATTAAATGTTAAACATTTTAGTAGATGGGAGAAAGTTGTCAAGATAATATTAAGAGCAACTCATTAATTTTTGTCTTGCTGGGTTTTTATTTGTATTTACCTTTTTTTTTTTTTTTTTTAATGTGGCTTTGGTATTTGTTATTTGGTATCTTCCTGAGCCCCAGTTTTAAATTTGCTGTATCTTCAAGACATGTTTTTTCATGAAGGTACTATCATTTGTTTTCAACTGTGTATCTCTTAACTCTGTGCCCTAAGCTGATGGATAGACATGGTGAAGTAAAGACAAATAGAGTAAAATAAAATGACAGCTTCATTCATTACTTTTAGATGAGTTTATTGAGGGTTTTGGGACATTGTTACTAATTACTATTATTTTCCTTTAAAATATGTCAAATGCAGATTAGGAAGTTTTGCACATAAATTCTTTCCTCCATGTCCTTTCACAGACAGTTTTGATCACGCAGCAGATAGACACTAATTATAGTGCTTTTTTGACGGTTAGAGAAATCAGACTGTAAAATTACACTTGCATACAAGGTATATTTGCAAATTGATGCAAGGATTTGGAAGTTTCACGCCAAAAATCACATTGTTGATAATATCCAGATAATTTAGGGATAATATCTGGCTGATTGGAATTACATGAGTAAGTATTATGAATATATTTTTATAATTAAATTGTAGAAGATTTTTAGAGTTTGGATATAGAGTAGTTAATATTGTTTTTCTGTTAAATTGATTTGTAGTCTGGTTAAAATGGCTACGTTGAATGTTGTAGATTAGGTAAACTTGGAGGACTGGTCACAAAGTGTTTTATTTGACTAGATCTGATGTCTAGAGCTAAGGGGCAGACATCCAGGTTTTAATGAGATTGCAGGAACCTGCCAATGAGATTTTTGAAACACTTACACATTTCCTTAGCATTTATTTTCCTTGTCATTGCCCAGATAATACCGAACTTATTAAACAGCCATCCATTTGTATTTGAAAAATAAATAATTCAATTTTATGGTTCAGCTACAACAGCTGAAATGATAAGTATTAGGATATGTTTGTTGCTAGTTAAGTGTTCCAGTTTAGAGTTTGAAGTTAAAACTTGGGCTCTTACCAGCATTGAGTGGGCAGATTTATTTCTCTTTCCTCTGAATTTACCATGTGTAATATCACAGAAATATGTGGAGTCCTTTAGGATTTGTGACTTGGTTCAACCTAGTCCAATTTGTGGGTGAACTATACTTTGAACAAGTCGATGGGGGAAGTCTGAAGAGAAAGAATGTCTTGAGAAAGAAGGAGGGGAGAAGGTGATACTTAACAGCGTGTATGTGTATTAGCCGCTCAGTTGCGTCCAACTCTTTGTGACCCCATGGACTGTAGCCCACCAGGCTTCTCTGTCCATGGAATGCTCCAGGCAAGAATACTGGAGTGAGATACTTACAACCTAGGGGAGAAAAATACTGACAGGGTCGGGGTACCTGTGATAGTCATGGAGGAAATAGCAGGAGGAGACTGGGGCCCACACACCCCCACTGATGCACAAGGGCACTGAGCAAAGCTATTTATCATTTGAAGCAAATGCTCTTGCAGGATAGAAAAACAGCCTTGGCTGGGTGGTGGAAGCAGATGGAGGTGATTGGCTGTGTTTGCTCAGGCAGCATGAATTTAGGGCGTATCCAGGCCATAAAAGGTGTGGCTGACTCTGTGAACTCAAAGAGATGCACTTGGCAGTGGCTGAGGAACAGTGAGAAGCTCTCCCTGTTCTCGAATGTGCTGAGGTGAGCACCCTCGGAATTCCTTGACTTCAGCCAAAGGTTGCAACTTCACTTTGTCTCCTTGCCTGCTCCCTGTGCTTGACTTAGCCAAGCTGAAAGAGCAAGGTAGGAGGGGTCTGGCCTTGGCGACCTCTGACCTCCGCATATGTGGATCAGCGCTCTGCTGTAATAGCATTCTCTAGACCTGCTTCTACCTATCAGTGGGAAAGGCTGAAACCCAAGATCTCTCAGAGCACATCCAAGAAAAGTGTAATGACTTGTGAAGAGTGGGTATGGAAGCTTTCTGACTTTTTAAACTGCAATTAATTTCCCTCAGAAACGAGACCTCTTAGGATGAATGCTGGGAAGGATATGTCCACAGCTTCAAAGTGAAGTGAAAGTCACTCAGTCGTGTCTGACTGTTTGCGACCCCATGGACTGTAGCCCACCAGGCTCCTCTGTCCATAGAATTCTCCAGGCAAGAATACTGGAGTGGGTTGCCATTTCTTTCTCCAGGGGGTCTTCCCGACCCAGGGATCGAACCTGGGTCTCCTGCATTGCGGGCAGATTCTTGAGCATCTGAATTCTGAGGCTGCATGTTTGCTAGTTTCTTCAGCTTCCTTGAAGAGATATGAATTCTTCCACACAATAGGAAACTGAAGCCAGGAGAGTTTAAGTAACTTTTCAAGATCATACAGCTCATCCTTGACATTTGAGATTACAGAATTGGGTTCTGTGCCTTAAATTTAGGGTTCTAGAATTGGCAAATAATAGCCCATGGGCCAAATACGCCCCATTATCTGTTATGTAAATAGTTTTATTGGAACACATTCTTGTCCGTTCATTTACATACTGTCCAAGGCTGTGAAATAGCCATTGGCAGAGCTGAGAAGTTGCAATAGACACCTTATGGAACACAGAGCCTAGAATGTTTATCTTGCCTTTCACAGAGAAAGATTTCTCACTTTTGGGCTAGATCAGTGCTGTCCAATAGAAGTTTTGTGATGATGGAAATGTTCTTTCTGTATCTGTATTGTCTGAGATGATAGACACTAGTCATAGGTGGCTGGTGTGCCATAGAGATTAAATTTTTAATTGATTCTGTCTTCAATTTTTTAAACTTTTTATTTTATATTGGAGTATAGCTAATTAACAATGTTGTGATACTTTCAGGTGAACAGCAAAGGGACTCAGCCATATATATATACATGTATCCATTCTCATCCAAACTTCTCTGCAATCTATAGGCTCCCACATAACACTGAGCAGTGTCTCACTTAAATTTTATCAAAGGAGCAGTATGTGGGCTGGAGAAGGCAATGGCAACCCACTATAGTACTCTTGCCATGGACGGAGGAGCCTGGTAGGCTGCAGTCCATGGGGTTGCAAAGAGTTGGACATGACTGAGCGACTTCACTGAGCGACTTCACTTTCACTTTTCACTTTCATTCACTGGAGAAGGAAAGGCCACCCACTCCAGGGTTCTTGCCTGGAGAATCCCAGGGGCGGAGGAGCTTGATGGGCTGCCGTCTATGGGATCTCACAGGGTCAGACACGACTGAAGCGACTTAGCAACAGCAGCAGCAGTGTGTGGGCAGGGGCTAATGAATTGGATCTCATAGTTCTAGATGTGTTTTTGTAAAACTGATTGGGTAAATGACCACCAAGGTCTGTCTAGCAGAGAGAGCAAAATGGGCTTTCCTTCCTGATTGATGGTTTTGTCCATAGTAAGATTGTTCTTCCCCAGAAATGAGGCTGGGAGCCTCTTTGTTACTCCTGACTCTCTCATCTTCTTTGGTCTTTGAGAAAGTCATTAAATCTTCATAATCTGTTTTATGCTTTTTCCTTTCCTCCAGCCTCTGTTATGGCTGTCTCAGCTTAGACCCCTAGTTCTGCTCACTTAGTGACCACATAGCATCATGGCCTTGAGGTTACACAAACAGATCTGTGCCAAATATTTGCTCCCAGATAAAAGCAGTAACAACCCAAACTGTGACATTAGTGTAGCAATCTTTACTGTGTACTTACTAAGTGCCAGGCACTGTGATGAGTACTTTCTATGGATTACCAAATATCATAGTTACAGGATCTCTGTGAGGCTTGTATTGTTGTTCCTCCTATTTGGGAAATGAAGAAATTGAGGCACAGAGAGGGTAAGGGTCTTTCCAAAAGTAACACAGCCTATAAGTGGTAGAGCCCAAATTTGAAACTCTGTCTCACGCCATTAGCTGAGCCTTTAATCAGGAAGAGGAAACTGGTCTAAATTGATAGGAGCAAGTCATATATTAAAGTGGAGCCACTATTTAGTCTCACTGTATAATAGCTAGTCTGACTCTGCAGTGGCCTCAGGGTCACTTTTAAAATTTTTATTCTCCCAGAATTGATTTTTAATGGCCCATTTCCTGACAAGGCTCTTACCCAGTGGCTCTTACTTCCTTAGTAAAGTCATCTGTTGGACTCCTCCTAACAGTGTTACCTGATTCCCACACCTGCATCCCAACACGCATTCCACTGGGACTCTAAGCTTCAAAGACATGAAATTCTAATGTGGAATTTCCTCCAAGAAGTGAGTAAGGATTTTGAAGGTGTTTGGGCTGGGGGCTGGGGGAGGAGTAAAAACAAAGTGCTAGGAGAGGCCAGCTATCTTCTCAAGTCTGTTGTAGTTTTCAACTTCTTCCAAGTACCAGAGTAATTTATGTCTATTTAATAATGTTTGAATTGAGAAGAGCAGCATGCCTTTGGGAGTGTTACAGAGCTGGTTGTACAGCCCTATATTAACTCATAAGTTGTTTAATGTATAATTGGGAAGCTTAACTGTGAGAACCATAGCGTCTTACCTTCTTACTGTGGTTTGTAATGGAATCACCATCAGCATTGAATATATGGTGATGATTCAATACTACACTTGGGTTTAGAGCTGTATGTTTACGACTTTGGAAGATTTTTCCCATGTCTATTGCCAAGAGCAAAAGATTTGTTTTCCTGACTGACTGGCTGTGGCATTTCCAGTCGGGTTTATGCTTCTGAAATGTTTTTCCCTCTATACAGAGTATCTGAATCTGTGTACCCTAGTCTTAGCAACATACCCTGCAAAAAAATAGAATCTGCAAAACCCATATTTAAGGTTTCCTGCATATATGAACTGTGTTTGAGTGTCTCCTGTGGAAGTATGGGTCAGCAGTGGTCTGCTGCAGGGACATGGGCTCTGGGTGTGGTGGGTATGGCATAAGTCCTCTTGGAGGAGGTTGCCATTAACCCCACCACAGAGCTGCCAGAACTTACATAAGACTGGCAAAATAGCCTCTTGGAGGGTACAACAGAACCTTGTGCACCAGGACCCAGGAGAAAGGAACAGTGACCCCACAGGAGACTTGCCTGTGCGTGTCTGGGAGTCTCTGGTGAAGGTGTGGGTCAGTGGTGCAGGGTTAGGGGCATGGACTGTAAACAGTATGATTATCTTCATTACCTCCACCATAGTTTGGCCCCAGGTAAATATCAGGGAGGGAACACACCTCCACCCATCAACAGAAAATTGGATTAAAGATTTACTGAGCATGGCCCCGCCCATCAGAACAAGACCCAATATCCCCTACAGTGAGTCTATCCCATCAGGAAGCTTTCATAAGCCTCTTATTGTTCTCCATCAGAGGGCAGACAGACTGAAAACCACAATTGCAGAATACTAACCAATCTAACCACATGGACCACAGCCTTGTCTAATTCAATGAAACTATGAGCCATGCTGTGTAGGTCCACCCAAGATGGATGGGTCATGGTGGAGAGTTATGACAAAATGTGGTCCACTGGAGAAAGGAATGGCAAACCACTTCAGTATTCCTGCCTTGAGAACACCATGAACAGTATGAAAAGATAAAAAGATAGGACACTGAAATATGAACTCCCCAGGTCGGTAGGTACCCAGAATGCTACTGGAGATCAGTGGAGAAATAACTCCAGAAAGAATGAAGAGATGGAGCCAAAGCAAAAACAACACCCAATTGTGAATGTGATTGGTGGTGGAAGCAAGGTCCAAAACTGGAAAGAGCAATATTGAACCTGGAATGTTAGGTTCATAAATCAAGGCAAATTGAAAGTGGTCAAACAGGAGATGGAAAGAGTGAACGTCAACATTTTAGGAATCAGCAAACTAAAATGGACTGGAATGGGTGAATTTAAGTCAGATGACCATTATATCGACTACTGTGGGCAGGAATCCCTTAGAAGAAATGGAATAGCCATCATAGTCAACAAAAGAGTCCGAAATGCAGTACTTGGATTGCAATCTCCGAAACGACAGAATGATCTCTGTTCGTTTCCAAGGCAAACCATTCAATATCACGGTAACCCAAGTCTATGCCCCGACCAGTAATGCTGAAGAAGCTGAAGTTGAATGGTACTATGAAGACCTAAATTAGGACCTTCTAGAACTAACACCCAAAAAAGATGTCCTTTTCATTATAGGGGATTGAAAAGCAAAAGTAGGAAGTCAGGAAACACCTGGAGTAACAGGCAAATTTGGCCTTGGAGTACAGAATGAAGCAGGGCAAAGGCTAACAGAGTTCTGCCAAGAGAATGCACTGGTCATAGCAAACACCCTCTTCCAATAGCACAAGAGAAGACTCTACACATGGACATCACCAGATGGTCAACACTGAAATCAGATTGATTTTATTCTTTGCAGCCAAAGATGGAGAAGCTCTATACAGTCAGCAAAAACAAGATCAGGAGCTGACTGTGGCTCAGATCATGAACTCCTTATTGCCAAATTCAGACTTAAATTGAAAAAAGTAGGGAAAAGCACTAGACCATTCAGGTATGACCTAAATCAAATCCCTTATGATTATATAGTGGAAGTGAGAAATAGATTTAAGGGACTAGATCTGATAGAGTGCCTGATGAACTATTGATGGAGGTTTGTAACATTGTACAGGAGACGGGGTCTAGACCATCCCCAAGAAAAAGAAGTGCAGAAATGCAAAATGGCTGTCTGGGGAGGCCTTACAAATAGCTGTGACAAGAAGAGAATCAAAGAAAAGCAAAAGAAGAAAGGAAAGATACACCTATTTGAATGCAGAGTTCCAAAGAATAGCAAGGAGAGATAAGAAAGCCTTCCCCAGGGATCAGTGCAAAGAAATAGAGGAAAACAACAGAATGAGAAAGACTAGAGATCTCTTCAAGAAAAGGAAAGATAGCAAGGGAACATTTCATGCAAAGCTGGGCTCAATAAAGGATAGAAATGATATGGACCTAACAAAAGCAGAAGATATTAAGAAGAGGTGGCAAGAATACACAGAAGAACTGTACAAAAAAGATTATCATGCAGATAATCACGATGGTGTGATCATTCACCTAGAGCCAGACATCCTGGAATGTAAAATGAAGTGGGCCTTAGGAAGCATCACTATGAACAAAGCTAGTGGAATTGATGGAATTCCAGTTGAGCTATTTCAAATCCTAATAGATGATGCTGTGAAAGTCTGGCACTCAATATGCCAGCAAATTTGGAAAACTCAGCAGTGGACACAGGAGTGGAAAAGGTCAGTTTTCATTCCAATCCCAAAGAAAGGCAATGCCAAAGAATGTTCAAACTACCACACAGTTGCACTCATCTCACATGCTAGTAAAGTAATACTCAAAATTCTCCAAGCTAGGCTTCAGCAGTAAGTGAACCATGAACTTCCAGATGTTCCAGCTAGTTTTAGAAAAGGCAGAGGAACCAGAGATCAAATTATCAACATCCATTGGATCATCAAAAAAGCAATAGAGTTCCAGAAAAACGTTTATTTCTGCTTTATTGACTATGCCAAAGCCTTTGACAGTGTGGATCACAATAAAGTGTAGAAAATTCTTAAAGAGATGCGAATATCAGACCACCTGACCTGCCTCTTGAGAAATCTGTATGCAGGTCAGGAAGCGACAGTTAGAATGGGACATGGAACAACCGACTGGTTCCAAATAGGAAAAGGAATAAGTCAAGGCTGTATATTGTCACCCTATTTATTTAACTTATATGCAGAGAACATCATGAGAAATGCTGGGCTGGAGGAAGCACAAGCTGGAATCAAGATTGCCAGGAGAAATATCAATGATCTCAGATATGCAGATGACATCACTCTTATGGCAGAAAGTGAAGAAGAACTAAAGAGCCTCTTGAGGAAAGTGAAAGAGGAGAGTGAAAAAATTGGCTTGAAGCTCCACATTCAGAAAACAAAGATCATGGCATCTGGTCCCATCGCTTCATGGCAAATAGATGGGGAAACAGTGGAAACAGTGGCAGACTTTACTTTTTGAGCTCCAAAATCACTGCACATGGTGACTGCAGCCATAAAATAAAGAGACACTTACTCCTTGGAAGAAAAGTAATGACCAACCTATCCTGCATATTAAAAAGCAGAGACATTACTTTGCCAACAAAGGTCCATCTAGTCAAGGCTATGGTTTTTCCAGTGGTCCTGTATGGTGAGAGCTGGACTATAAAGAAAGCTGAGCACCCAAGAATTGATGCTTTTGAACTGTGGTGTTGGAGAAGACTCTTGAGAGTCCCTTGAACTTCAAGGAGATCCAACCAATCCAGGAGATCAGTCCTGGGTGTTCATTGGAAGGACTGATGCTGAAGCTGAAACTCCAGTACTTTGGCCACCTGATGTGAAGAGCTGACTGATCTGAAAAGACCCTGATGCTGGGTAAGTTTGAAGGTGAGAGGAGAAGGGGATGACAGAAGATGAGATGGCTGGATGGCATCACAGACTCAATGGGCATGAGTTTGAGTAGACTCCAGGAGATCGTGATGGACAGGGAGACCTGGCGTGCTGCAGTCCATGGGGTCACAGAGAGTGGGACACAACTGAGCGACTGAACTGACGAATGACTAACATATATGAACCCATCAGCACGCTTGATAATTCTCCTCAGTACTCTATCCTATTCCCATTTCCACCAATCCTTTAGCAATCTTTGGGCAATACGCATTTTATTTATTTTGATTATAGTGTAAATCCTTACAATGCAATAGAATGTTTAATCATGTTTATCATATTTTAACTATTAAATGTAGTATACTAATATTAATGAATTGTCCTTTACAGCCAGGCTTCCAGTCTATGATTAAAGATAGTACTCAGACAATAGAAACACTAGTGTTGCGTCATTCTACGTAGCGTATTGTTCCTGGGTTTATAGAAGTGGTTAATGAAATAAGTGAAATTGCCACTAAGTCATTTGAAATGATAAAACAATAACAGATGACTTAGGTATTACAATAGAGGCCATTTTAAATATCACATCCTATTAGAAATCTGAGAGAGGCATAAATTAATACTTTTGAAAATTCGAATCATAGGAACATCAGTAAAATTTAGGTATGTAACCCAACCCAAACTGGCTTCCTCCTATGTTTCTGTAAATCTTCAAAGGAGCAGATTTTTTATTAGTTAGTAGCTTATGGGTACTTGGGAAGAAGCAGAATGTTTGGTTGCAACATGGTCTGATGGTTCGACACACCAACAGTTGAGTTTTAATTGTAAATAGAATTTTTAATAAAGAATGAAGTACATTTTTGAACACACCAAATGATTAGCCAAAAACAAAATCTTTATAAAAATAAGTACAACAGTTGAGTTGTGATGACTTTGTAAGCTGATAATTCTTATTCCCTGAAAGACCGCCCCCCAACTTGAAGTGCTTTGAAAACTGTCATAGAAAAAAAAACAAATACCTGTACCCTAGGACTTAGGGAAAATTTTGGTGTTAGGAAATGAGGGAAGAACAAAAACCTATGAAAGAGACCTTTCAGGAGAAGATACTTAGGCATTAGCTATTCTCCATATGATAAAATGCCTAACAGTTTACTTACTTGTGTCTGGCATGCCTGGGAGTCTCAACTAGAGACTCGCTTGAATGAACCAGCAATGTCTTATCATTCACTTACACACCAGTATACATACTAATCCCTTGAAGACTAAATTGCTGGTTGGGAGTTTGGGCAGCAGGCCCAATGTGCTACTTTAAAGTAGAGGCCTTGGCTAGGGGACCAGGCTGAGCATAACGGGGGTGGTGCCTGAGATAGTGTCACCACCCTGGATATGCAGGTGAGTGGACACAAGGGAGTGAACGTGGATAAGTCAGTGCAAGAAGCCAGTGGCACCATTCGCCAGGGTCCAGGGTTTGGGGAAACTGCTCGGCTTTAAATGGCCCTTGTTCTTGGGATCTAGAACTTAACGCTATTTCTGGTATCCTTAAGCCCTGCCACGTGTGAAATGGGCTTCTCTCGTGGCTCAGATCGTTAAAAAAAAAATCCGCCTACAATGCAGGAGACCCAGGGTTCAATCCCTGGGTTGGGAAGATCCCCTGGAAAAGGGAAAGGCAACCCACTCCGGTATTCTTGTCTGGAGAGTCCCATGGACAGAGGAGCCTGGCTGGCTATATATATAGTTCATGTGGTTGCAAAAAGTCAGACATGACTGAGTGAATAAGCACACAGCACGTGTGTAAAATAGGCTCTTGTGAGTTGACCCAACACTGTTTCTATGGAAATGTGTGTTGTGAATTTCAAACACTTTGGAGGAAAAATTTTGGAGCAAAATCCTTGGTGAGCTGACTATGCTAGAACTATGTATATGTTCTTAAGATTATACAACCTACTTACAGAAACAGACACACACATACACATATATATGCTATATGAGTGAAGGTCTATCATTTCAGAGATTTACTATCCTTTTGGGGGTAATAACTATTCTCTTACATTTTGTTTGACTTCTGTGACCTTTGATTTTTCACAGCTGACTGGCACAGACTCCAGAAAGTGAGTAAGAAAAGGGAGAGGAAAAGACTCAAACTTCTCCCTTTAATCACATTTTGAGTAGTTTTGGGCAAACTTGGCTTTACTAGAGGAACTAAGTTTTGAAACCTTAGGAAGTTCTCCTCTGCTCCCCTCAGTCTGCTGCTCCCATCTTCCAGTTCACTCATATCTTTTGTTCCGAATATTTTTGGTTTGTTGAAATTCTGCCACTAAAGAGTGATCAGGATGTGTTCAGTTGCCCTTGAGAGGATGGAGATACCTGGTTTTATTAATAAGGGAGGCTGACGTGTGTTTTGTGTCTATTCTGAACCAAATGTTTAGCATATGATATATCTAGTCTATACAATGAGCTTGTCACTTATAAGTCAGGGAGTTGTTGAGGCTAAGGTGCTGTATTAACATTCTCTCCAGAGGTATGGAGCCAGCAGGGTGGATGGATGGCAAGGGATTTTGAAGGAATTGGCTCACATGATTGTGGAAGTTGTCATTTAAGTCACTCAGTCGTGTCTGACTCTTTGCGATCCCATGAACTGCAGCACGCCAGGCCTCCCTGTCCATCAACAACTCCCGGAGTTCATCCAAACTCATGTCCATTGAGTCAGTGATGCCATCCAGCCATCTCATCCTCTGTCGTCCCCTTCTCCTCCTGCCCTCAATCTTTCCCAGCATCAGGGTCTTTTACAGTGAGTTAGCTCTTCACATGAGGTGGCCAAAGTATTGGAGTTTCAGCTTCAACATCAGTCCTTCCAATGAACATCCAGGACTGATCTCCTTTAGGATGGACTGGTTGGATCTCCTTGCAGTCCAAGGAACTCTCAAGAGTCTTCTCCAACACCACAGTTCAAAAGCATCAGTTCTTCTGTGCTCAGCTTTCTTTATGGTCCAACTCTCACATCCATACATGACTACTGGAAAAACCATAGCCTTGACTAGACAGATTTTGGTGACCAAGTAATGTCTCTGCTTTTTAATATGCTTTCTAGGTTGGTCATAACTTTCCTTCCAAGGAGTAAGTTGGCAAGCCCCAAATCTTCAGTGTAGGCTGGCAGGGAAGGGAACCCAGGGAAGGGTTAATGTTGCAGCCAGAGTTTGAAGGTCATCTGCTGGCAAAATGTCTTCTAACTCTGAGATCAGTCTTTTTTCCTAAGGACTTCAACTGCTTAGATAAAGACAACCCACATTCTAGAGTCATCTGCTTGACTCAAAATCTATTGACTTAAGTGTTAATCTCATGTGCAGAATACTTTCACATTAACACTGAGACCTGTCTTTGACCAGATATCAGGATTACCATGGCCTAGTCAAGTTGGCACACACAAACCATTGCAGCCACTTAAAGCCACTTTCCTGGGTTATGCTGCTGGCAAGTGGTATACCTACTATGTGGACCCTTGCTGTCTTCACTGTACCTGCATTGAGTCAGGTTGTTTCTTGTAGCAGAGATGTCAGTCTTTTTGTGAGAATGAATGTATAGCTTTGAGGGGGAAGGGAAGTTGATTTGGAAGCTCCAAGTGCGAGAAGCATTGGGTAAGGGAAAGGCAAATAGGGAAAACCTCATTTGGACAGTGATGCAATAGAGAAGAGCTCGTCTTGATGTAGAGGAAAGAACTGAGAGGTGACCATCAAGCTTGGTGTATTCAACGATGTTGACTTGGCCTGGAATTGGCCCTGTAAAAACATTCTCCATGCACGTTTACTTTAGAAAGTGATCTTTGTGAAGGCAGGGATGTGTCTTTCTCATTTTCATATTTGCCTCATTTGCCCAGTAGCTGTTAGTTTAATGAAGTCTCATCTACTAAATTTATAGAAGAATCTGAATTAGGACTTAGATATTGGGTGGATATGGGCTGATGTGCTTTTTAAGATACTTTCTGAGGTGTGAGGATGTCATTTGTTCCTTTTCTGGTGTGCTTTCTGACTGGACAGAGGGCCTTGTGCAGCAGTGCCAGTCAGAAGCTGCTCTCGGCCTCATATTTCTGGTCACTGGTCTAGAATAAGACTGGATGAGGCCTACAGCTCTCACTGTCCTCCAAGTGAGAAGAATAACAGTTGTGGTAATTATGTTCAGTTCCTGATTTTCCATGGTACTTGGCTATTCAGTAGATGCTATCCTAAAATAACCTGTGTGTGTGTGTGTAAACGTTGCTCAGTCGTGTCTGACTCTTGCAACCCCATGGACTATACAGTCCTTGGAATTCTCCAGGCCAGAATACTGGAATGGGTAGCCGTTCCCTTTTCCAGGGAATATTCCTAACCCAGGGATTGAACCAAGGTCTCCCGCACTGCAGGTGGATTCTTTACCAGCTGAGCTACCAGGGAAGCCCAAAATAACCTCTATTATGGCTAATTATAAGACAGCAAATGAGATCATGATTTTGATAATTAGGCTTATTTAGGCAGGTTTATTTTGGTCGCAGTGATTTATTTTCATTCATGCACACATAACTGGTACTTTTAAATTTTAATTTCTAATTAAGAGATCATATAATTGATTTTTAACACTAGCTAAAATGGAAGAGGGGACTGGGCAACTACAGGGACGTTTGATGTCCTGACTCCTAAGACTCCGTAGGTCAGCTGACCCTAAATCAGGAAGGGTTAATGCCCTACATCTAGATAGATTTATCCTGAAGTATGGCTTCTAATCCAAACTTTAAGGTTCCTTTTAGTATTTATGTGAAGTGTCGAACTGGTTTTGGTCATTTCTTGGGTGACATCAGGCCTTATCTCTCTGCTTCAGCGGACACCCCTGTGATCTCGGAAGAGAAGGGACCCTGTTACCGACTTGTCAGCTCCGGAAGGCAGTGTATGCACCCTCTGTCTGTCCACCTCACCAAGCAACTCTGCTGTTGTAGCGTGGGCAAGGCCTGGGGCCCACACTGTGAGAAATGTCCCCTTCCAGGCACAGGTAAGACACGCCCCTCCGTGTGCTCGTGTTCATTCCCGGCCACACAGGATGATTTGGACAGCGTGGGTTCTTTGTGGTTTCTGACTTTGAATCAGTTATTAGTAAGACAATGTGTTTTTATCCTTTTGAACAAACCGTGAATGTACGAGGTTGAATCCGTGGAAAAAATTACATGCAAAGAGCTTTTCCCATTTGTGTGTAACATTAGACTTCCTTTTGGATGTTAAGAAAAGCCATTGCTTTTTATCCCTAGTTTCTGTCCCTAGTTTCTGCTGTTTATAAGTGTGGAGACATCAGACGGCCATGCTGGGCTTGCACTTTTCGGATGATTGACTGTTCACTGCATCATGGTCACTAGGCCTGATGTAGGTTAACTCTTTTAACTCATGTATTGAATGGGTGCCTGTCAGGTTCTATTAAGAACATCGTGCTTGATTTCTCCAGGTGGAAATGGAGAAAATTATATTCACAATTGAATTTATGCTATGAAAATTCATAACTGAAGGGCAGATCCTCCTATGAACTTCTGGATGGGAACTGAATATAAGAAGTGATGATTCTTTATCCTTCAGTTGAGTACATAATTGCCTGATGCTCTGCAAGCATAACTTTATCTAAGTGCCTTATGTATCCCCAGGGCATCATCAGCTTCTCAAGCAGGGTCAAGTAGAGTTAAATGGAAGAGAAAGAAACATACCTGCAAATTTTGGGCATGATATTATATAAAAAAAAAAGAGTGGTGTACCTGTTTCACTAACACGGGGTGGGCATAAGATGTGTACCTGATTTCTTGTTTGATTAGGTGGTACCCATCTAGGGAAGTGCATTCACTCTCACAGAGACATTTAATGTCTTACCCCTATAACTTACACTGTTGCAGACAAGGTCTAAATATAAATGTAATGATCACAAGCCACTTTGGTTGTTGCCTAGGATCAGAAAGAACTGGTGAGGCAGAGATAGTATAATGTTGATGATGTTTTGGTATACTGCATGACTTGAGACATCTCCGGAAGGCCCTAATAGCCTCCTGAGGAGTCTGATCTGCTCAGTATTAAAAAGTAAGAATCAATGAAATTAATGATCTTGATAATTCATAGACCCATTTCTCTTTAAGTTCCATTTTGATAGCTTTTGTAGCCCTTACATGAAGCATAAATCAAGAAAGTGAATGTAACACAGGAAGATTTTCCTATAAAGTAGAGTCACTAAGTTTGAAAATAATATTAAAGATAAAATTTGGACACTTAACCAATTTTTGATTATAAGATGATTTTCATAAGAGTAATGTTTAGTTCTTTCATATGCCTCAAGTAATTGATAGAAAAACTTTTTCTAGAAACTTCTGTTCTTTCACATGAAAATTGTATTTCATAGTTGGACGTAAAAATGAGGTTCTATCATTTAATCCTTAGAAAAACAGTGATCCTTAAAAAAACAGTATTTTAGCCTGCTTTAAGGAGTATTTTAGAGTTTTATTTTTACTGAGAACTAATTTTAGGTCCAGAACATTCAATAGGAGATCTCTTGTTCGGTGGAAGTGAAAAGTGACTTATTTTACTTTCAGATTTAAAGGTAGAAGTAAAGGAGTTGACTGTAAGCCCCTTGCTGTCTGCGTTTGGTAACTTGCCTCCAATACCAACACCAAAGAGATTAGGTGGATTTTTCCTCCTTAGGCCACACATGGCCTTGCCTCCCTTGTCTTCCCCCTTGACTTATTCCTGGTGATTATGCAACGCAGGTTAGGAAATCACATGTGCCCGGCTGGTAGTTTTTTAAGTGTACAAAACCACTTTCCTGGCAGGAATAGCAGTTAAGGATACAGAATATCTCCTTGTCCTCACAATAATTCGGCCAGTTGGTTGTGGGCTGGCTTTTGCTCACTTGTCACCCCTCCCCTTGAAAATAACTACGTCCTAACTTGGTGTGTCCTGTTCCCTTTATTTCTACCTGTCATCCCTTTAGCAGGGGTCTTTGACTAGCTTCATTTTCACCATCCTGAGAATATTTCTTCGAAACCACTTGCCCTTTTCAATCCTTAACCAACCCCTGCATATCAGCTGGGTTTCTTCATCTTTGGTTTCTTCAACGGGTATCAAATTAGGATGATTTCAACACCTCATTTCCCTCAATAGTGATTGCTTTTTCTTTTTTAACCTTCTTGCTAGTCATTTAATTTGGATGTTACTGAGTTCCCGGTTAATAGTTAATGAAATTAGACCAAAGCAAGAGTGAAAAGTCTGATTTTTGCTGATGTTATACCCTCCTCCAAGATATATATATAATCTATATAGTATGTTCTGTACCTAAAAACCTCATGTATTACATATATTTTATGTGTGTAATACATAGTGTGATAGAGAATATTAAATATGAAGTATATGTATACTATCTCTTAATTTGTTGTTGATATATATATGTATAATTTGATATATAAAATATGTGCTCTCTCTATATATAAGATTCTGATTGTGTAAGATAAGGAATTAACAGATGGAGAAATGTTTACTAGAAGAATTGCATTTTTTCCTGTAAATATGCAAGTTTGAGAGAAATCTGAGCATTTTGCATCTGTTCTGTAAGTTTTTTAATGTAACTATAAATTAGTGATGATTTATTAAACAATATTCATCATGCTGTTTTCCTCTGTATAAGTTTGCACTTTTAGATTTTTAAAAGGAATATTTTCCCATCCCAAATCTAGCTGCTTTTAAGGAAATCTGTCCTGGTGGAATGGGTTATACGGTTTCTGGCGTTCATAGACGCAGGCCAATCCATCACCATGTAGGTAAAGGACCTGTATTTGTCAAGCCAAAGAACACTCAACCTGTTGCTAAAAGTACTCATCCTCCACCTCTCCCAGCCAAGGAAGAACCAGTGGAGGCCCTGACCTTCTCCCGGGAACAGGGGCCAGGAGCAGTGGAGCCAGAAGGTGAGAGTGGAAATGGATCATGGAGCTAGCCATCTGTCTTGTGTGTCTTTGGTTTCCCTGTATGTAACTTCTACGATAGGGGCTTTTAGCCTCAGCACTGTTGACAATTTGGGGTGGATAATTCTTTGATATGAGGGGCTGCTCTGTGCATTATAGGATGTTTAGCAACGTCCCTGACCTCTAACCTCTAGTGCCAGTAACACCCTCCCCTCCTGGTTGTTACAACCAAAAAGACATCCAAATATCACTAAATGTCTCCTGGGGGAAGAATTACCCCTGCTCCAGAACAGTTGTGACAGTATTCCATGATGATCAAATGGCATTGTCTTATATTTGGAAGCTACTTTTTCTTGGTGTTTGCTCCTGGATAGTGGTTTAGATTTTTCAGGGAATAGCCAGAATTCACTTCTGTATCTAGAGAGCTGTTTAATAAATACATGTTTACTTTAAAAAGTGGAATCCACAGGCTTGAAGCATCAACTGAGCTTCCATGAAATAGTTTCACAGGCAGTCAGGGATAATGGGCAGCAAAATGAAGGAAGATAGGGTCCATGAAAGGGACTTTGGAGAGAGCTTACCTAGCGAAGTCCTTTGATTTGCATTTTGAGAACTGGAGACGTACAGCAACTGACTTGAAAATGTCATACAAAGAGCATGTGACAGAACCAAGGAATACATTTTTCCCAGGAGGTGGTTAAGGCCTTCTACTCCAGAGAGATACCAGAAACAATTGGTTCTGTTTCAGAAAGAAGGATTATCTATCTTTGTCTCCTCATCGAAGCCAGCATGTCCAATACTTTGAATATCTTTTTCACCACAGAAGTGCTCACCCCAGATAGGATGAACAAAAATCTTAACTTCGTGTGGGATCGGTATGGGCTTTAATAAAGTGTCTGCTGGTCTTTCATACTTGGATCTTGAATGGGAATTCAGGGTGTACATTTATGGATTTTGTGAGGAGAGAAGGTGCTCAAGCCAGATGAGCCACTGGGAGTGTGGCAGGGAAGAGAGGTCTCTCTGCAGGGCTCTGAACCTCCGTGTGTTGTAGCCTAGCTCAGTCTGCTCTTTGATGTGCTGCGCTTCCCCTTGGTTAGGCAGGTGAGGTAGGACCTCGCCTGAGAGCGACAGTGTGGGCCAGTCTGCTCCCGCACAGTTGGCCAGGTGTCTGCAGCTCCTCCTCCTCTTCGTAAGCAGGAGAAAATGGACTGTGGTCCAGATTCTGCCTCAAGAGTTTCTTGGTGGTGGGTTAGACAGGATGGAAGGTTTATTGACTTTTTCTAACCACAGGAATATTGCAGCAGTGGTAGCAGTCTGGTGCCCTGATTGCATTCTAGGAGTAATGCATCTACCATATCTTATTCTAATGTTTATGGAGATGCTGACTCATTAGCAGAATCCCTGTGATTATTAATCTAAGATTTGAAGACTAATTCTACAACTGATTTTTGAAGTGTTTCAAAATGGAAAGGCATAATTATTACTGTCACCACCCAGTAATAATGGTGGTGATTATGTAATCTGTGATTTGTTCAACATAGTGATGCTAATTGCTCATTGAATCTTGCTGGCTTGTGATTTTTTATTTTTTTGTAATCTTGTTAGAAATATCTTTCTGAAAATGCTCACAGGGCTTCATTAAAGATCAGTGTGCACCAAGAATGCAGCACCCTTTCTTAGGTCTCTTATTGAAACAGGGGCATTTTTTTTTTTAACATTGATATCAGAAAGCATTTCAAACATTGTTTACTATGTTAAGGATAACTGTAATGAAAATATTCCTTTTCTAAGGCATAGAAAGTGCTATAAAATTGTGAGTAGGCATGAGACAATGTATCAGAAAGTGTTGTCTCCTATAACTTTAATAGTTAGTGAGTTGGAAAGAATTGCATCCCATTTACTACCTGATCTACTGCAATTGAGGAATGACATACAGTTTTCTCCTGTCAGTCATGTGTAAAATGCTCCAAAATGGTAGTTGACTATAATTCTGCATTTGATTTAGTTTTTTTCTTAATCCTTTTGGAGACTGAACTTATGTTGCTTTTTAAAAATTGAAGTAGTAGACTGTCTTGAGTTGTACTAATGTCCTTCTTTCTTTTTTGGTTTTAGTGGCAACTGTACCTCCTGAGAAGGTAATTTATTCATTGTTTGAAAGCTGTCTTTTGTTACCTTCATAATTATTTTCTTCTAGATTGTGATTTTTTAAGACTTAAATATAGTAACATGTCTATTATACATTATTTGACTTAAGGAAATATATTGAGTAACAGTCACTCATTCAATAAACATTTATTGAGCACCTGCTATATGACTGGCACTATGCTGAATAGTAGGGAAATAGTAGAGACTAACTCAGACAAATCTCCTTGTTCTCATGAAACTTAAATTTGGGGAGATGAAAATGATGGGCCTGATGGGAATCAGAGACTTAAGTGAAATTCAGAGAGTTAGTTTATAGCTTGGAACATCTATGGAAAGAAAGGTTTTGACATGTTTATGTAATAGTGTATTCTCAGAGTTCATATATACTGAGTGATATACTTCTTACTTCCACTAAAATTTGATATGCATGTTTGACTTAAATTGGAGTACGAGCAGAACTTACCCTTGAAATTTAAAATCAAGTACTGGGATATTGCTTCCTTAAAATTTTAGAGAAATTTTTATCTTTCCTTTTGGGGGCCATGAAATGGGATACCGAACTGTGAGATTTATCAGTAGAAAATATTGGCATTTGCTGAAACTCTGTCCTGTTTATATAATATTGTTCCTTGTCTGAAGATTTATTGGTAACATGAAAATTAGGTAATTATTGTATAGTTCTACATTTGGGTAGTGTTCATTCAGCTCACAAGAATGCAGTATTAGGATTTAGATGGGAACATAGGCCTATGTAAAATATTATAGTTTTAAAAATCTTAAGTTTATAAGTATGGGGATAGAATAACACAAACGTTTAAAGTGCTGACAGAATCCAGAAAAAAAGGGATGATTTTAGAGTGATAGCATCCAGTAAGGAAAAATGTTTTTATACGGACCCCCAAAAGAAATACAAGAGATTTGCATATTTTACACGGATAATTTGCTGCTCTTGGAGAACATCTCTAAAGATCAGTGACGTACAGTAGTTTGCAATTTTGTTGATTTTGAATTTAGTTCTGGTTTATAAGTGGGAGGATCACATGAGTGATCCAGCCAGCTCCCTGACAACCTCATCTTATCTGATTTTCTTCTCCTCTGTTTATGATTGAGCTTGTGAAACTTTCATAAAGACTCTGAAAGAGGGCCTGAAAATTTTCTTGTGTACGTTTGGAGAGGAGGCAGTGGGGAAAACGCAGCCATGGACTTTGTGTGGAGATCTCATGCTCTTAAAGATCAATGAAGAGAAAGCAGGGTGATCCAATGATGAGAAATTATGTACAGAGAGGTGCAATGGAGGGTGGGGACAGCATGAGGTCATTTAGGGGAGCAGGAAAGACTCAGAGAACTTGGGAGGTGCTTCAGAAGGCTTGGAATACCAAACTGCAGTTGTCATCAGCGGGGAAATACTGTCCTCCTCAGCTGGACCCACTTGTCAAGTGGAGAAGTTTTATGGATCATGAAGTAGGAAGTCAACTGCCCCATGCTCCTGGGTAATGGGGGAGGGAGGGCACAAGCCTGGAATCCTGTCTGTAAGCTGCAGGAGTTGACTGACACCTCGCTATGGTCCACTTCTTGGTAGCATTGACCTTGGGCTGCAGGGGATGGGGTGTAGTTAAACCTGATTGGGGTCACCTTTCAATGGGTAATAGGAAAGCTAGTCTCTATTCTTAAGAAGAGGGGGAAATATGCGGGGGAAAGTACTATGAGCTCTGTGCTTCTAGAAGATGCAACACAATGGGATTAACTGAGATAGGGGGAAGAGGAAGCTTGAGAGGCCAATTAGACGACTACAGTGAACTGAGAATGAGAGTCAGTGCAGATGAAGGAAGTAGGGGGCTGTGGATGTGGAAAAATATGAACCAATATAAGGAATATTGGAAAAAGGCAGGGCTTGGAATGAGGAATGAAGAGTGACTTTAAACCTGGACGGATCAATGACTGGCATTCAGAGAGATGATGAAGTTGGATTCAGAGCCTGGATGTTTTAGTGAAGGGATGGGTTTGAGGGATTTGTAGAATATTTAAATGGAGTTACCCTGTAAGCACTCATGCCTTTGAAATTGGGTCTTTGAGGTACTCAGGCAGGATATCTATTTTATTAAGAGCAGAAAAGGTGATAAGTAAAGGTAGGAGAGAAGGCTTTTCTTTAACATCTTACGGAAAAAATTTGATTGAACATTTTGGCCAACCCAATAAAAGTTAGAACTGGACATGGAACAACAGACTGGTTCCAAATAGGAAATGGAGTGGAGTACGTCAAGGCTGCATATTGTCAGCCTGCTTATTTAACTTGTATGTAGAATACATCATGAGAAACCCTGGGCTGGAGGAAGCACAAGCTGGAATCAAGATTGCTGGGAGAAATATCAATAACCTCAGATATGCAGATGATACCACTCTTACGGCAGAAAGTGAAGAAGAACTAAAGAGCCTCTTGATGAAAGTGAAAGAGGAGAGTGAAAAAGTTGGCTTAAAGCTCCACATTCAGAAAACAAAGATTATGGCATCCAGTCCCATCACTTCATGGCAAATAGATGGGAACCAGTGAGAGACTTTATGTTTTTGAGCTCCCAATCACTGCAGATGGTGACTGCAGCCATGAAATCAAAAGATGCTTACTCCTTGAAAGAAAAATTATGCAACCTAGATAGCATATTAAAAAGCAGAGACATTACTTTTCCAACAAATGTATGTCTAGTCAATTCTCTGGTTTTTCCAGTAGTCATGTATGGATGTGAGAGTTGGACTATGAAAGCTGAGCACCAAAGAATTGATGCTTTCAAACTGTGGTGTTGGAGAAGACTCTTGAGAGTCCCTTGGACTGCAAGGATATCCAACCAGTCCACCCTAAAGGAGATCAGTCCTGAATGTTCATTGGAACGACTGATGTTGAAGCTGAAACTCCAATACTTTGGCCACCTGATGTGAAGAGCTGACTCATTTGAAAAGACCCTGATGCTGGGAAAGATTGAAGGCGAGAGGAGAAGGGGATGACAGAGGATGAGATGGTTGGGTGGCATCACTAATTCAATGGACATGAGTATGAGTAAACTCCAGGAGTTGGTGATGGACAGGGAGGCCTGGCGTGCTGCAGTCCATGGGGTCAAAAAGAGTCTGACATGACTGAGCAACTGAACTGAATAAAAGGGAGAGGGCAGGGAGTGAGTTTTTTGGAAAACGATGGTGATTAAAGTGAGGGAGGGAGTGTGTAGGATAACCTGATGAATAGTTTTACAGGAGTGGTGACGTGAGTGCTCTGGCCCCACACTGATGTGGGCAAGGTCACCGACCTTTGCCTAGCCTGGTGGTTCAGTTTACAGGAGTCCTGAAAGGAGCTGTAACTGGAAACTGAGTCCTGGGTGGGAGTCTGTGGTTCAGGAGATCAGAGTGGGCAAAAGGATGTGTGGGGAAATCCCTGGTCTCCTCCAAGTCCCTATATTTCTGTTGCTGTTCGACTACCAGCATTCTGAGAGGTGGAGATGGAAAGTAACTGGCAGACTTACCATACTTTAGTGTCTCGTGTGTTCTTTATGACACACCTGTATCCATTTTTAATCTGCAGGATGTGGCTGGTCATTTTATTTGGGCAGAAGCCACATGTGAATGAGGTGACGGCTTTGTTTAGTTCTTCTTTGGGATTAGTTTTGCCTTGCTCCAGACCAAACATGGGCCTCTGAGCCAAGTCATTTGTTTAAAATGTCTAAGAGACCCTTTGCTTTGAGCCTCTGGAAAATGGGTGAGGGTATGAGCATGGATCAGCACTGCTAGGAAAACTCAAGGACTCAGTATAGTAGCACATCAATAGTATATTTAAAAATTTTTTTCACACAGTTGCACAGGTTGTGTAATATCCTGTGATATTTGTTGCCTTTCAAGGAGTAGAATTAATGAAATAAAAATAGTAATACTTAGAAACTAAAAATTCCTACTCTCAGTTCTCTTTCTCCCCCTCCCCCCCTTTTAATACAACCATCCAGGAAATACCTTCCTTGGATCAAGAGAAAACCAAACTTGAGCCTGGTCAACCCCAGCTCTCTCCAGGCATTTCAACCATTCATCTGCATCCACAGTTTCCAGGTAGCCTGTGTTCATTTGTGCTGTTTGTAAGAGTACTCTGAATAAAAGAGTAAGATGAAGATTGTGTCTCTGGTTTTAAAGTTTGAGTCATGAGAATTCCTAAGTGAAGTGAAATGTGAAATACACTTACGTATATTAATATCCTCATAAATGTTAGTGTAAGTATGGTACAGTCGATCCTTCTTTATCCGTGGTTTTACTTTCTACGGTCAGCTACAGCCCAAAAGTATTAAATGGAAATTCCAGAAGTAAACAATTCATACATTTTAAATTGTGCATTGTTCTGAGTAGCATGATGGAATCTCGCACAGTCCTGTTCCATTCTGCCCAGGACGTGAATCATCCTTTTGTCCAGTATCCATGTTCTATATGCTTCCTGCCCATTAGTATAGGAAAAACACAGTACATATAGGATTTGGTACTATCTGTAGTTTCAGACATCCACTGGGGGTCTTAGAACATATCCTCCATGGATTAAAGGGAGAATACTGTATTATAAGTGTTACGATGACAAAACTTTTTTCACTATTTTCTGTGGTCAGGAGTAGTATATATTATTAGAACATTATTGAGGGTTCATCATTTGATGAAGGGTCATTTTTATTGACTTCCGAATTGCTCTCAGGTATTGTCACTAAATGTGGAAAGCAGAGCTATAGGTTAATATCATGACCTTTAGGGACCTATAGCTGTTCTTAATATCCAAGAATTAACTGTGGTATGTTGTTAGACTAAATTTTGCTTACATTTTGAAATGGGATCTCAATGCATATAACAGGCTTTAATTTTCATTTTATTCTCTCCCTTCTCATATAGTAGTGATTGAAAAAACATCACCTCCTATGCCTGTGGAAGTAGCTCCTGAAGCTTCAACATCAAGCGCCAGCCAAGTCATTGCACCTACTCAAGTAACAGGTAGGTGCAGTATTGATATTGCAGAGTCTGTGAAGGAGACAGGGATGTGAACATTTTAAATGTAAAGTCAAAATTGTATCACATGTATAAGATCACTCATGGCAGAGTTAGTCATAAGAGCAAATATTTGGAAATAATCTAAATATTTTTTGAGGGAAGAATATGTTTAAATAAGTTATGGCACATATGCAGTGGAAAATCACACAGCTGTTAATGTTTTAAAAGTAATGTCATGTGGAGATGCTTATAGGATAGTATTAAGAAATACAGAACACAGTGATTCCAATTTTATTTTTTAAATGTTTATAAACACAGAAAAGGAAAGTTCATCGAAGTTTTTAACCATCCTCAGTTAACAGGATCATGGATAAGCTTTCTGCCCTTCAATATATTTTTATATATTTTCAAAATTCTGTTTAATAAACATGTTATTTCAGCCATTAGTGAGAAATTATAAAGATTTAATATAATTTATAACCAACAGCTTAAAAGTTAATATCCTTAATGTATAGTGAGGTCTTATAAATTAGCAATAAAAATACTAATAGAAAAATGGAATTAATGTCATCAGATAATTGATAGGTAACTTACCAAGAAACATGTATATAATAGGAAATTTCAACTTTACTAGTAGTCAAAGAAATGCAAATTAAAGTGAGAATTCTTTATTCTTATCGATGTAATATTTCACTTTTACTAGAGTGAAGTCAAGGCTTTCACACATTGTGGAAAGGAATGTAAAGTAGTTCAACTTTTCTGAAAAGTACAAACTGGCAATATGTATCAAGAACTTTAAAAATGTTCAAGACTTTTAACTGAGTAATCCCACATTAAGATAACTAGTATAAGGAAATAATGTCCCCCCAACTCTGTTGTAATGGTTTGTATAAATGGGCGCTTACTACAGCACTGTATATAATAGAGAAAAAGTAGAAAAACCTAAATATTTAACTATAGGGAAATAGATAATTATATCTACATTGAAACATTATGCTACTACCAATTACTACAGTATTTTTGAAGAATTTTTGAGGGAATCGGGAGGGAGGAGGGAGCGAGGTTCTGGAAGGGGAACATATGTATACCCATGGCAGATTCATGTCAATGTATGGCAAAACCAACACAATAAAGTAAAGAAAATTAAAAATATATATATACCAGAAAATTGTCACAAGATATTGCTAAGTACGAGACAAAGTATGTAAAAATAAAGGATATAGAGTATTAAACCAATTATATAAAAAAAGACATACATTGAGAAAATGCTAGAAGAAAATACACCAGATTAGCAGTGGTTATTTTGGGAGTGGGATCTGAGGGGTTTGGAAGTTGTTTCATTGTGGAATTTTTTGTGTATTTTACATAGTCTGATGTGGAAAAATATTTTTGTAATCAGACAAAGTATCACTAAGGTGCATCATAATAGCATAAGTTCATGATATCATTGCAGGATGAGGTTGGCAGTGTATACAGGAGAAGCTAATAGAGGAGGGTGCAGCCTCTCTCAGAATTTTGCCTCTTAAGAAACATGGCATTGCATCATTTCAAACAGAAACATGCTTGGTTAGATGTATTAATTAGTTGGATCGTGGTGATGATCTCACAATGTATTGATATTAAAACATCAAGTTGTACGCCGTTAAGTACATACAGTTTTTATGTTTTAAAAAACCAAAGCTTTGACGTATTTTCTCAAAATTGTGGATGCACTTTCTCTTAGACACTTAAATTGATACAGCCAACAAGAAAGTGTTTTTAAACCACTCCCCTGTCCTGAGATGAAGTGCAGTTGACTAAGTAGTGGCGTCACGTCAGGACCCAGCAGTGTGTTGTCCCCTACTTCAGCGATACCCTCAAGGTGCAGCTGCGCCGAGTCACGGCCTTCCCACGTGAATGCAGAGAAGCTGCTCTTTGGTTTTACTGTAAATACTGAACAGAGTGATATAGAAGTGTTAGCTAGTCTAAGTAGTGGGTTGACTCAAATGAATTTTCTGGCCAAACCCTGTATTTCTAGTGATAGAGTGAAATGCTAGTGATTTTTCTTTTGTTTTTAATGGCTGAGGCTAAATTTGTTTTTCTCTGCTCTGAAGTCACAGCTGTGTCTACTTATTTCATTAAACCTATCTATGAAAGACTGGGCTTCTTTGGTGGCTCAGATGGTAAAGAATCCGCCTGCAATCAGGGAGACCTGGGTTCGATCCCTGAGTTGGGAAGATTCCCTGGAGGGGGGCATGGCAACCCGCTGCAGTATTCTTGTCTGGAGAAAGCCCATGGGAAGAGGAGCCTGGCGGACTGCAGTCCATGGGGTCGCAGAGTCAGACATGACTGAGCGACAAAGCCCAACGCATGAATGGCTACTATGCAAGGCACGCAAACATAATGTACCGTCTTGGTCAGCAAGTCGTCTCATTTTTTATATCTGCGTTAAAAAAGAAAATTGCAGTCTGTCTGTGTGCTAGTTCTTCAGGTACTCTATTTCCATTTTCCAATGTGAAAACACACTGTCATTTTATGCCTTTTTAACAATGGCTAACTTAACAGACAGACTTCTTGCAGTTTAGCTTTGTAGAGGTTTGGCTAGATAAACGCAATTTGATCATTTAAATGCAATCCTGTGAGGACTAACAAATGCAGTTACTCAGCTTCAACTGAACTGTGGAACTGATTGAAAAAAATGAAAGTAGTTGTGCTATATGAAGTTGTTAAAAGACAGCTTAATTTGAGATTGGCAGAGATACAGGGCTAACATCTGCTATCACGTGTTTGAAGCACAAATATTTCCTTCCAGGAAACAAGTGACACTGAAATTTCATTTTCACGCAGCATTTATAGGTGCTCTGACTTCCTATAGTAAAAGAATCTTTCTGAACCAATCCATGGGGAGAACATTTTAAATAGTTTTTGAATTTAAATAATTTGCAGTTTTGGATCTATGCTATGATCTATAATCTACCCTAGAACAAATGGAATGTTTTGTATCAAATTTAATTGAAATCAAAATATAGATGTTCCCATTGATTTTGATAAGGGAGCCAGATATGTAGATTGAAGGAGCAATCTGAGCAATTCTCTCTGGAACATTAGGCAGAGTTTTTTTTTATTTTTTCTTGGAACACAAAGGAGGTAGACGTTTGTTGCTCTTAGTTTCTTCCATAAATTGAAGAAAGGAATAGAATAATAAGTAGGTGTCTAAAATAACCAAAATCAGCCTCACATTGCTCAGCAATGATATCTTTATGATGGTGAAATTGGAAGTAGCCTTCGTAGATTTCGTCAGACTCACTTTGACTTGCAGTAATTATTAAGGGAGCCACATACTTGGAGAGAATAAGGGTGATATTTTCCACTCTGAGCAGCTGAGTTGGTGACTTGCAATATTATTGGCACACTGTTTCCAAAGAAATGATACATTTCAGCATATAAATTCTTGATTTAGCATAGTGTCTTAGTAGCTCAAGGATAGGTTGGAAAATCAAACCTTTATGTCTCTGGCGAGGATTTACAAAGTGGAAACATCTGCTTCAATTGTTGTGGGACAATTTATGCTCTTTGTGGGGCAGTTAGGAAGCCAGGGCATTTTTGTAAACCTCTCCATGAGTTGACATTTGATGCCTTCCTCTGCCAGCTCTTCCTAAACTTTCTCCATGGCCCTTGCAGAGCAGCCAGAAATTATTCTGACTTTCATGACTGCTTTGTGTAAACCTTTGTAATCATCATGGCCCAAACGCTGTAAAGATTATTTTGCTCATCAGATCTTTTCCAGAACTCATCACTGACCCCTTTATAAAAACCTTTGTCCCTGAGGCATATCACCAGTGTCGTGACAGCCTCAGTAAACTATGTAGGCTATGGAAGATGAACTTTGTCACATGTAAAATCATCATGCTTTAATATTTCCAGCTCTGTTTGTTTATTTATTTTGAGTAATCACATGAGCAGGAAAAAAGCAAAAGGTCAGCATATTCATTTTCATATCTTGCCAAAAGCTTTCTTTTTCATTTAATTCTTAAAGACACCAGACTCTTAAATCTATCTCTGGCCTTCTTTCTGGGACAAATAGACCATTTGGTTTTCCATTGGCTTATGGTCATGACTCTTTTTTCCAAATTCTTAATGGACTCCTGGGAAAGATACAATAAAGTCCTTGGCCCGATGTAGGTGAAGCTGTTTCAGGGGCCATGTGTGTAAGGGCGGTCCTGCACCCCAGGGGAAATATGATGGGCATTATGAAGGGGGATGCTTCCAAGAGTCCAGGGGGAACAGTCTCTTGTCTCTGGGAAGCCAAACGTGCTTCAGAAGAGAAGTCATGATCGTTAACCTGAGTGCCCCAGAGGCCAACCATCAGTGCTTTCTGTGCAAGGCTTTACCGTATCGCCAGTGCCTGTGTTGATGCTATCAGCTCATACGGAGAAATGCGTATTTTGACCTGAACGGATCCTTTCTGTGGGAACAGGCTAGCATGGCTCTGTGTGAGTGACCTATTAGAAAAACGTAAAGCATAATGTCTTTGCTCCCCGAAATGCAGAGAAAGCCAAAAGCTTTTTTTCTAAGCCTGAAGTTTAATTTTTTCAGTTTTAAGACACTGCCTTCAGGACTGCCTTTCTGTGTAACTTATAATCAAGAATGAAAGTGTAACAGACAAAGAAGGGACCTGTAGGAAGAGGTGGTGTGAAACACGTTTTGAAAGTTTTAGGAGTATTAACAATGTATTTTTAACCTTAAAAATGGTGTTGATCAAATTTTTTTTTTTTGAGATGCAGTTGACATACAACATTGTATAAGTTTAAGGTATACAATGTGCTGGTTTGATACATTCATGTACTGCACTATGATTGCTGAAAAATCATTAGCTAACACCTCTGTCAAGTCACATACTTTCTTATGTGTTGATAACAGTTAAGATTTAGTATTGTTGATTATAATGTGGTAAAATTTTTGATGAGCGGTAAAGAGGAAGCAGAGGTATTTTGAAGTTGTTAATTTTTCTTTGTGAACCTAGAAGGGTGGGATAGCAAATAGATAACTGGGATCTCTGAGGATAAATTGATACGTTACAGTTTATCATGTGTTTAAAAAATGGGACAAACTGTAGAAATCTAGAATCTGTTAGTAAATATCCCCTCACAGTGATGTATGTCTTAGTACCCTCTAGTGGTGTCGGAGTAGCATTTTCTTACGTTAATGCCAGTTGGGATCAGCGTTTTCAAACTGCAGTTTTATATACATAATCAGCTAAGAATTCTCAAGCTTTCCTCATAAATATTTCAAATATCTTAAAGCTTCTATTTAAGATACTAAATTGGAAGGAAAGGCCATTATTGTTCATGTCTTAAGACAAAAGAGTTAAAATTCTTAATCATTTCTTCAATCTTAGAATTGACTTAAGAAGAAATTATCTAAATATTGGCACACTGGCATAGGAATGTATCTCATCTAAATTAAGTACCACATATTTTTGAAGACTTTATTTACACATGTAAACATTCCATTCTAAAGCTGTACCCAAAAAAGAACAGATAAATATTTGGTAACCAATAAATTGGTATGTGTGGGAGTGGGGGCAATGAGTACCCATCAAGTACCCATCAGGGTTTTTCTGAAAACTCCAGATGTATAATCTTTTAATTAATTCTGACTACTACTTCCTGGTATATTAAGTCAACTTATAATTTTTCTTTTTGCAAATGTGATCAATATGTCTTCTCAGATTTAAGCAAATGGCAGAGAAGAACATAAAGAAAATCATTACAAAGAAAATCAAGAAATCTAAATACCATTAATTTTAAAAGGAGGCATCTGCTTACATTAAAAATAGATTATTAAAGAACTGCTTTTCACACTATTCTACTAAAGAATTCTTATAAACAGAGAAGAGAATTCTTACCTAAGGGTCTAGAAGTAGAACCTAGAGAAGATTACTTTTTTACCTTCAGAATTTTGCAGCACATAGAAATGATAATTTTTTAAGAAAGACTTTTCTGATTATAGAATTAATAACACTTGTTCATTGTAGAAATTTTGGAAGATACAGAAAAATATAGACAATACCAATCCCCATAATTATAACACTTAGATTTATTTTCTTCCACTCTGCTTTTCTGTGTATAAAATAATTTAGATCATATCCTATATTATAATTTGTACCTAACTATATTTTCTTAAAAAAATAAGCATTTTCTGTCCTGCTAAAGATTGTTATATAATCTATATTGTGTCTCATAATTTATTGTTTTATATGGTTATTATTAGTCATTTAAATTTAAGCAGTCATGTTAATTACCTATGTCTTTAGTCTTTGGATTATTTTTTTCTGTAACTTGACATTATACCGACTATAAACTATTTTTCTGATAGTGAATTAGCATAAATAGGTTCACTAAAGATATAAATCATTTTAAATGTGCGCTTTTATCATAATCCAAGTGAATTTATGCAAAATACTGCAGCTCTGTAGTCATATGCTTCCTTTTAAAGCCTAGCAACTTTTCAAATAACTTGCATCAGTTGTCTTAAAATCACAGCACAGTGAATAACACTTGATGAAAAATGAATGTGGTTTGGGTTTTGGAGAGTAACCTCAACCCCAATTTAGGTCATTTCCATAGTGAATTTTTGTTAAAGCACTGTTTTCCACATTTTTTTCTTCAGAATTCACAGTGGGTTATTGATGACAGTAGCATGCCTGTTTTTCTTTTCATTCAGACCATAGACCCCATTCACAAAGGTGTGTTTCAGCTTGTCACACTTGAGCCCCTGGTCTTCCTCCACTGGGCCATTTGGGCTCATCCATGGTGTCATCTGTTTTAGGTGTTGTTTACTACATGATGACAGTGAGATAACAGATAGTAGTAGTATTCATGTGCTTTTTCTTTGTTATATATTCTTTTTTCCAAAGTATTTATGTATTACTATGCTGGATCTTTATTGCCGTGCATGGGCTTTCTCTAGTTACATCAAGCAGGGGCTACTCTCCAGTTGTGTTCAGGCTTCTCACTGCAGTGGCTTCTCTTGTTGCAGAGCTCAGGTTTTAGGGAACGTGCGCTTCAGTAGTCGCAGCTCATGGACTCTGGAGCTAAGGCTCAGTAGTTGTGGTGTGTGGGCTTAGTTGCCCTGTGGCGTATGGAGTCTTCCTGGACCAGCGAATGAACTCGTGTCCCCTACATTACAAAGCGGAGTCTTAACTACTGGACCATTAGGAAAGATCCTGTATGTATTCTTAAATAACTTCAATAGGAACAACCACAGTAATCAGTGATAATGGCTAATTTTTACTGAGCACATATACTGGGCCAGGCATTGAGCTCCATGCATTATTTAGGTTATCTCTTTTAAACCTCACACTCTGAAGCTGGCGCTCTGGTCATTCTCACTTATACACAGAGAAAAGTGAGGCTTAGATTGTTTAAGTAATTTGTGCTCTATTACAGAGCAAAGAAAGGACAGCAAGGTTGGTACCTGTATTCTCGCCTCAAGCCTGGGCTCTGACTGCCAGCTGTACCACCCACTCCCTACTATACTATTATATATCCTTACAAAGATCATTGAAATCAACAGACTGTCTTGGAGTAATTCATCTCAGAAGGTCACCTTTGAGTTTTCAGGTCATTTTGGTAATAAAGCATGTTGTGATGGCCTTCACCCACCGGGAACTCCCCTCCCCTTGCCTTGAGCACAGCCTGTGTCTAGGAGTGGAGCAAGGCCTTCACAGAAGAAGCCAGTCTCATGCAGGAATCAGGAGGAAAGCAAGGGAGGAACTGAGCAGAGAAGATTTAGAAGAAGCTTCTATAGTCTTACTAGTATAAATAAAATATGCTTCTGTTGAAATTGGCACATTAAGAATACGTTGCATCCAGAAGTTCTGCTTTGATTAGAAGTGGTTAATCTTTCTGAAGAATTAATGAGAAATTTGGGAGGAGGTTGAGTATGTTTTTTGGAACCTGAATTTGGCCTGCTAACAAATAGTAGAAAGTTGCCATCTATTTCTTATCAGAAGGAATCATGTGATTCAGTACATTATCCAAAATGAACTGGAGTGGATAGAAACTCATTGATGGGCCATCTTGAGAAAGTTCGGAATGGATGATAATGTCCAGGATGGCCTCTTTCTAACTGGCCACTTACTCCAGTTCATCTTAGAAGCTGTGTCATTAAGAATTTTTGATGGCTTTGGCTGTGACTAACTGATCAATTATAAAGTAACCAAGTGAGTTCACACTTGATTTTAGAGTGTAAAATACTGTTTTCTGAATGCATACCTGGCAATAAGGTATTCAGGAAAAACAAAATAATTGTTTGCAAGGTGCTGTGAAATCTTTGTTTATATCTGTTTTGTCCCACATTTTCTTGTTTTTAAAGAAATCAATGAATGTACTGTGAACCCTGACATCTGTGGAGCAGGACATTGCATTAACCTGCCAGTGAGGTATACCTGCATCTGCTACGATGGCTACAAGTTCAGTGAGCAACAGAGGAAATGTGTCGGTAAGAAGATACTTTTGGCTGATGAGATGATTAAATATCAAATGTTTGCACATTAAGGACACTTTAATCATGGGGGAAATATTGTTTCATTAAAAAATTTTTTTCTCCCTGAGCTAAAGGTACTCAAAAACGAGATTTGCTTAACTCCTAGAAGGCTCTCACCTCTTGGTTCAATGCTGCCTGCTTTGCCAAGAGTAATACAGTTACATCAAGGTGGAATAATTTCCCAAAGTTTTTCAGGTGAAGAGTTTAGCCAATAATTAAGAGCTCTAGAAATAGCTAGCTGTTGAAACATATTTAGCAAAAATTAATATTAATATAACCTGCAATAAAAATACATTCGTATAAGTTTATAAAATTTGATTTTTAAAAGGAATTTCTATTCAGTTCAGTTCAGTCACTCATTCATGTCTGATTCTTTGTGACCCCATGGATTGAAGCATGCCAGGTGTCCCTATCCATCACCAACTCCTGGAGCTTGCTCAAACTCATGTCAATTGAATACCATGCAACCACCTCATCCTCTATCATCCCCTGCTCTTCCTGCCTTTAATCTTTCCCAGCATCAGCGTCTTTTACAATGAGTCAGTTCTTCTCATCATGTGGCCCAAGTGTTGGAGTTTCAGCTTCAGCATCAGTCCTTTCAGTGAACATTCAGGACTGATTTCCTTTAGGATTGGCTGGTTGGATCTGCTTGTAGTTAGAGGGACTCTCAAGAGTCTTCTCCAACACCACAGTTCAAAAGCATCAATTCTTCAGTGCTCAGCTTTCTTTATGGTCCAACTCTCACATCCATACATGACTACTGGAAAAACCATAGCTTTGACTCTACGTACCTTTTGTTGGAATTTCTATTGAAAACAGTATATGCTGACAAGAGACTGTTAATGGATTTATAATGTAGGAAGCTCAGATATGCTTCTTTGGGGAAAAATGTATCTCACAAAGGGGTGTAAATGTGTTAAGTCATTTTAATGTGTTAACACTAAATTTAATATCTTTTTTAGAAAAAGGAAGTTCAACAAAAAGACTTATGAGGCAAATATGGAGCAACAAAGGGATATACCTAATTAAATATAATTTTTGCTGAATTCCATTATGCAAATATGACTTTTGCTGTTCGGTTTTGCATATATATGTGGAGTGAGGTGTCCACTTGCTCTATAGTATGGACTGTTTCTCATGAATTTGCATACAGAAGATGTTTTATGTTTAGAATCGCAAGGGTAAAGTTGCAGAGGGCAGTCAGTCGAAATGATTCAGTCTCTCTTTACCCATGTGCCCTGTGAAAGAGAGTGCCTGTCAGAACATTGCTCACTGCTTCTGCTGAGCGGGTCTGGGATTTACATGGTGAAGTTCAGCGCTTACGTGGCTCCAGTTATCAGGCAGGTCCTTTTGTGTTGACCTGAAATCTTTCTTTCGAAACACCAATATCATAGCTGTAGCTCGAACTTTCACAGCAGCACGCCGTACGTGTGTTCCTTCTTTGGAATAGCAGCCCTTCAGGTATTCGGGGAAACTGACTGTGTTCCTTGTACTGTTCTCCTCACTTACAAAGTGGGACAGAGGAGACAGAATGCTAGTATTCCATGAACAGATCATGCTAGGCTAACCCTTCTGTATCTCCTTTTGTTAACAGATATTGATGAATGTGCTCAGAATCAACCCCTTTGCTCCCAGGGACGCTGTGAAAACACTGAGGGAAGTTTCTTATGTATTTGCCCAGCAGGATTCATGGCCAGTGAGGAGGGTACTAACTGCATAGGTAATAGCCGTGTTCTTTCTGTTGCGTAAATTTCCTCGTGTGGGTTTCTAGCTCCCCTGATTCCATCAGTCCAGGGCCCATTCAAACAGCACAGAATTTATTATTAAACCTGTTACAACACAGTAATCTGCTAGATTCTAGAAGATTCAAAAATGGACTTTATTCCCCCAACACTTTTGAATGAAGAATATCAAATGTGTGCCAAGACCAGTGGTGTGAAATATTTCTTTTGGATTCGAGTAAATAAATCCAAACCACTCAATTTTTTGGAACAAATCAAAGAGATAATAGATAGTAGAAATCAGTTGCTTCATTCTTAAATTTGAACTAACCTGGGAAATGGGAGAGGTTTGAAATTAGATTTTGGGAAATAATACTCGACCATGTTTTCTGCTTTGCTTAGATGTTGATGAGTGTCTGAGGCCAGACGTCTGTGGGGAAGGGCACTGTGTCAATACCGTGGGGGCCTTCCGGTGTGAATACTGTGATAGCGGGTACCACATGACCCCAGGCGGCCACTGCGAGGGTGAGTCTGCTGAGAGGATGGGGAGACCACAGCCCTGCTGAGTGCGGAGCACACATGTCCATGAGATGCAGGGCTGGCTCCAGAACGTGGGGCTTGTACGTGCCCGGCCTGGTGTGAATTTTCCCCCACTGCCAGTCCGAGCAGGACACCAGCTCGTCCAGGCTCTGGCTCCCTCCCAGAATCAAAGCCTCTCTGCCTCCCTTCGGTGACTCTGTCTGGGTCTTTTTCTGTCTTCTTCCTCTCTCTATTACTCACTTCAGTATCTGCCTTCCCTGGTAGGTGGAGTGACATCACTTTGTAACAAGGAACTGCAGAGGATCTTAGTACAAACCCAGACTTAATCACAGTGTCTGTCTGCATCATTCACCTCGGGACATGGTGCAGGTGTCACCTGTGTGAACATTTTGTTTTCAACCTTTTCATCTTGGTCCATTCCTTTGTCTCAGCTTCTTACTTTCGCCTGTATTCTGGGACTTGCTTGCAGACTCTACAAAAACGTTGTCTGACCAACTACAGGTCAGACTCCAGCTGTGCCAGATAAAATTTATTTAATGCTGACCCCAGCAATGGATTTGCTCTCGTTGTAAAAATGTCTTGAAGAATTTTGAACGTTTCAAAGTTAGGGTGGTTAACCATCGAATATTTCTGCTTGTGTGTGTGTCCCAAGTCACATGGATACTTCTTGAAACCACTGTGCTACACTTTGAATAATTATTTTTGTGAAGAAATACATTGAACCTCTGCTTCAGTCTTCATGGAAATGTGAACAAGACAAAGAAGTAGGGGCCTTTGGACATGTTCTGAGGAGCCTGGGTGTGGGGCTGATGCTGGTTCCACATGTCCGCTGCCTGGCTACCTGATATTTAGCCTGTTTTCAGACATGGCTGGGCCTCCAGAGCTCTGGAGGGATAGGCTGGTTGGGGAAGGCTGCTCTGTGCTGTTTCTTGGCTCCGACGTGTTGGGTTTTTTCACAGTTCTAATGACCAGGCCTGGAGGGAGCGCTCATTAGACACTTTTTTGGCAGCCTGCACCTGCCTCGCTTGCTGGCCCCTTGCCCCAGCCCCTGAGTTATCTGGAGAGAAGTGGGGAGCATTTTATGTTACTGCATCAGCTCCCATCAGAACAGACATATGAACACTTCCCCTGATGGCTGAGGGACTTGGAAAAGTGCAGATGTGAAGGGTCCCTGCTCTTCTCTTATGGGGGACTGTCCCTCTGCCCTGGAGGCAGCTTGAGAACAGGAAGAATGGAAACGATGGCTTTTCAGCTCGTAATCCCCACACTCAGTAACTGTCTAGCTTAGGGCCAGTTATGTAGGTCCTTCAAAACTTAGTTCTTCGTCTGTGAAATGGGAACTGTGCAGTTAACTTTCAGGCTCGTGCAGGTAAATGGGTGTTGCAATATGTCATATGGTGCCTGTCACCTTGTTAGTGCTCAAGAAGTACTAGTTTCCCTAAACTTCCCCTTTCCCTGACTCCTTTTGTTTTTGCATAGATACTTTCAGATTATCTATAATTGTGAGAGTTTTAAAGGAAAAAATGGGGCTTCGGTTTATATGTCAAGCACTTATATGCAAAACTGTGCTTCCCCAAAAGGTCAAATACAGATCCTCAGGTTCTACACAGACTCAGGATGGGAAGGTAAAATATTTAAGGAATTAATACAGGTTAAGGATGCAGAGTAGACAGGAATAGAAAAGAAAGTTGAAGATAAGTAAGTAAATGGAAAGAAGGAGACTCTTCAGTAATATTCAATGCATGGAAATTATTCAACAGAAATCTCACCAGCATCCCCTGAGTTAATAATTATATAATTCTATCCCCATGAAAAAGCTTGAAATGAAAGAGCCAAATAACGTGGCTGTTTTCTAATTTCACCATGGACCAGAACCAAAGGTCCCTGGGCTTCTGGCTCACTGAAGATTTTCTCAGCTGTCACTGACAAAGTTGCTTTCAAACAGCGCCAGTCTCCAAGGAGCCTACTGTAGCTTACAGACATTATCTCATGCACCCTGACTTTATTCCCTGAAGGTATTACCAGGCAGGTAGTCCCTCATTTACAGATGAGGGAACAAGCAAACAGGTGAGAGCAACAGGAAATCCAGGGATATTACTGTCTTATGTTGTTCAGCTTGCTTATTTATCAGACAAGCCTATCTCAATGACCTTCTCTGACTTAGCAGTTGTAGTTCCATTTTTTTTTTTTTTAAATCCCATCCTGAGAAGAATGTAATGCTGTTTGGAAAATTAAACTGGCAAGTATCATCTTTTTGTAGAACAAGAAGTCCCAGAACATCTGACCTAAAAAAAAAAAAAAAAAATCCACTGTGTGTCGTTGTCTATTGGCAAGGATTTTTTGCTGATAGGGAAAAAAATTGCAACACTGACCTGGTGCTTATTCTATTAATAACATCTTTTACTTTAAGCATCTTTTCATACATCTCTAATGATACATAATGGGAGGTGATTTTTGAGAATTTACCAGAACGATGACCTCAAATACCCATGCATGTTCAGTGTATTCATTATATATTTCTTTCACTTTTTTTTCCTAAAAAATCTTGTTTAAATTTTAAGTGTGATTAGAGGTCCTATATACATGTTATATCATGATGCTTAGACATTGAATCCACTCACTTGGAAAATAGCTGTTTCAGTTGGGGCTGGTACCCAGGTGTTAGCACTCTCATTTTAAATGGTTGAAAGATACCTCTGTTGCCTTTCCCCCCATTTTATTGTTTTACCATTCTTTTTTTTTAATTGGAGGTTAATTGCTTTATAATGTTGTGTTTGATTCTGCTGTACAACTCATATCAGTTAGAACTATATATATATATCCCCTTCCTGTTGAGCCTCCCTCCCATCTCCTGCCCCCATCCCAACCCTCTAGGTTGTCAGCAGGACACAAGGTTGGGCTCCCTGAGTTATATGACAGCTTCCTTCTGGCTATCTCTTTTACACAGAGTCGTGCATGTATGTCTCAATGCTGCTTTCTCAGCTCGTCCCATCCTCTCCTTCCCTAGCTGTGTCTACAAGTCTTTTTTCCATATCCACATCTCCAATTGTTTGACCATTCTTTAGAAAGTCTGAAGCTATTGTATCTCTGCCACAGTTCTGTTCATATTTAAGGTGATTTTTTTTCTCCTCACATTGAAAACAACAATGATTAATAACTTTAGTTAGCTGTGAATGTGAAAAGCAAGGTATATTTTAAACCAGAATATATTATGCTATGATTATTCACCATAGTTTCTGGAAAATCTTGGAAGTATTTGATGAGTTCATTCTCTCCTAATGTTCTTTTTTGACCTCCAAGGAATTCCTCTCATGTGAAAAGTTTTAAATTACTCAAACCTCGGATGTTTTGGGGACCATGAAGCCAAAGCATGGATTTCCCTAGAGTACCCCATTGTCTGCAGAGAGAACCTATAGCCAGGTGGATAAATGGCTTCCTCACTGTTGTATTCATTTCTTGTATTTCTTTCTGGCAACCCAGACTATTACTTGAAAGATGTTGATGTCCAAAAAGTGGTCCTAGAGAACTGCCAACTCACAGAGTGGAGAGATCTGGGCCTGCCAATTGGAGAATTGGGGCCAAGTTCCTCCTTGAAACATATGTAAATATTTCAATCAAGTTATACCTGGCCGTGCATTCTCGCTGAGAGTTTAAGTGCACACCTAGTATTTCACTTTTCCAGTTATTGTTTTCCCCACCAATCTTTTTCCCCTTTATCAACTCAAGTCAGTTTGTGCTTTAGTGTTGTGATAAAATGTCTGTAACCTAGCTTTTTGACTTTTTCAGATGTTGATGAATGTTTGACTCCAAGTACTTGTCCAGATGAGCAGTGTGTGAATTCTCCCGGATCTTACCAGTGTGTTCCCTGCACGGAAGGGTTTCGAGGCTGGAACGGGCAGTGTCTTGGTAAGTACTAGAGTGTACTTATCGTAGTTGTGTGTCTTCTGTCTGGCCGGTTTTCTGACTGAGTGGTATAATGCCAAGTGAACTGTCTTTCAAAATGGAAAAAGGGGAGAGAAAAAAGGAAAGTAATAAACTTAGGTCATTCAGAGAAAAGTTCTAAGGAACTTTTAACCATGAAGAAAATAAGAAATTGAGTAGACATGAAGGAAGTAAGATTTTACATGAAACATAATTCTGATTGAAACAAATTGTTATCCCTGATGTGATTAATACTCAAAACCAAATAAAACATTGATAGTAAGTGCCACAAAGAGGAGAGAGGCAGAGAGCAAAATGCTTAAAAAGAGAAGGAATGAGACGGAGCTACCACAGACTTGCAGAATCAAGAAACATACACAAACTTGCAGCCAAAGCAGCAAATATAGAAAGAGAAATCTGGACTGATTGCCCATTGATGCTTTTGAACTGTGGTGTTGGAGAAGACTCTTGATAGTCCTGTGGACTGCAAGGAGGTCAAACCAGTCAATCCTAAAAGAAATCAACCCTGAATATTCATTGGAAGAACTGATGGTGAAGCTGAAGCTCCGATACTTTGGCCACCTGATATGAAGAGCTGACTCACTGGACAAGACTCTGATGCTGGGAAGAATTGAGGGCAGGAGGAGAAGGAGGCGACAGAGGATGAGAGGTTTGGATGGCATCACCGACTCAATGGACATGAATCTGAGCGAACTCCAGGATATGGTGGAAGACAGAGGAGCCTGGTATGTTGCAGTCCATGGGGTGGAAAAGAGTCAGACATGACTGAGCAGCAGCAACCCCTTATATTTGTTCATTCATTCATTCACTTAAGTATTTAATGAGTACTGAGTACCTCCTCCTCGAGGCACTAAGGAAGATAATGACTCTGCTTTGCTTCTGTTTATTTGTGCTCTAGTCAGCTTTCCCCCAAATGGTTTTCCTTTGTGTTTCGGTTTACCTTGTGATCTTATTCACAAAAGCTGAACTCTTTCCCACCCCATGCCACATTCTACAATGTGAGTTAAACTTTTCCATCCTTCCTCTCTTCTTTCTTTTCTTCTCAAATACTGTATAATTCTCTGTCTATACACAGAGTGGTGGGCTTCCCTGATAGCTCAGTTGGTAAAGAATCTGCCTGCATTGTAGGAGACCCCAGTTTGATTCCTGCATTGGGAAGATCCCCTGGAGAAGGGATAGTTTACCCACTCCAGTATTCTTAGGCTTCCCTTGTGGCTTAGCTGGTAAAGAATCTGCCCGCAGTGTGGGAGACCTGGGTTCAATCCCTGGGTTGGAAAGATTCCCTGGAGAAGGGAAAGGCTATCCACTCCTGTGTTCTGGCCTGGAGAATTCCATGGACTTTATAGTCCATGGGGTTGCAAAGAGTTGGACACGACTGAGCAACTTTCACTTTACTTACATACAGAGTGTTACTCAGTGCTGGGATACACTGAGGGACCAAACAAAGTACCTTCTTCTTTTGTTTGGTTTTAATTATTTTTACTTTAAAATTAATTTATTTATTTTAATTGGAGGATAATTGCTTTACAATATTGTGATGGTTTTTTGCCACATATCAACATGAATCAGAGGTATACATGTGTCCCCCTCCGCATCCTGAATCCTCCTCCTACCTCCTCAAGCTATCCCATTATGTTGTCCCAGAGCACCAGCTTTGGGCACCCCGCTTCTTGCATTGAACTTGCTCTGGTCATCTGCTTTACATACAATAAAGTATATGTTTCAGTGCTATTCTCTCAAATCATTCCACCCTCTCCTTCTCCCACTGAGTCCAAAAGTCTGTTCTTTATTTCTGTGTCTCCTTTGCTGCCTTGCATGTAGGATTGTCAGTACCATCTTTCTAAATTCCATATATATGAGTTAATATAAAGTATTTGTCTTTCTCTTTCTTATTTACTTCACTCTGTATAATAGGCTCCAGGTTCATCCACCTCATTAGAACTGACTGAAATGCATTCCTTTTTATGTGCTTGGTTGTGTTCAACTCTTAGTGACCACATGGACTGTAGCCCACCAGGCTCCTCTATCCATGGGGATTCTCCAGGCAAAATTCCTTCTTATAGCTGAGTAATATTCCATTGTGTGTATGTACCACAACTTCCTTACCCGTTATCTGCTGATGGACATGTAGGTTGCTTCCATGTCCTAGCTTTGTAAACAGTGCTGTAATGAACATGGGGTACATGTGTCTTTTTCAGTTCTGGTTTCCTCGGAGTGTATGCCCAGCAGTGAGATTGCTGGGCTGTATGGCAGTTGTAGTCCCAGTTTTTCAAGGAGTCTTCACACTGTTCCCCATAGTGGCTGTACCAGTTGGCATCCCCAACAGTGTAAAAGGGATCCCTTTTCTCCATACCGTCTCCAGCATTTATTGTTTGTAGACTTTCTGATGATGGCCATTCTGACCAGGGTGAGATGATACCTCACATCTTTGTGGTTTTGATATGAATTTCTCTAATAATGAGTGATGTTGAGCATCTTTTCATGTATTTATTAGCCATCTGTATGTTTTCTTTGGAGAAATGTCCATTTACATCTTTTGCCCACTGTTTGATTGGGTTGTTTGTTTTACTGGTATTGAGCTGTGTGACTATATATTTTGGAGATGACTTCTGTTATTTGTTTCATTTGCTATTATTTTCTCCCATCCTGAGGGTTGTCCTTTCACCTTGCTTATAGTTTCTTTCGTTGTGCAAAAGAGACATGTGCTAGGAAAGAGGGTTCTTTGATGTTAGAGCATATGATAGAATGAGTTGCCTTAAGGAAAATTCTTGGGTTGAGGTTTAACCAGGGCTTTGTCTGGGGAAGGGGATGGAAGAAAGATCATTTTGGACATTTTGTATGTGCAAGGGGCTCATGGAAGGAGGAAGCAGATCATGTTCCAGAGGCTGAAGAGCTAGTGTGATTGTAAGACAGAGTACAAGGGAAGATTTGCTGCATGGGGGGGACCATGAGGGGAAAGGCCATGCCAGACCCTCTTGGTCCTATTAAAAATGTTGCTCTTTATTCATACGTTTCTGAGGAGATGTATGGGTGTGTTAGAGGAAATGGGATAGGTAGATTTGGCAGAAGCACTTGCAGTTTCAATGCTTTGGGCTCCTCATGAGGCAGCATGAGCTGAGCCCCAGTACTTGGTGCAGGTGGCCCTCTGCCCTGAATCTTATGCCCATTCCCAAGGGTCTTTATCAGTAGACTTGTGAGGTGTTGATCTTTGGGAAGAAGTTTTTTTTTGTTTATTAGTTTCCTATTTGATAAGCTTTTGTTTATATAATTAGTGCTGGTCAGAAAGTACATGTGGTTTTAATTTTCCCATTTGGCATAAATTTCGTAGTTGCCTATCCAGGTTCCATTCTTATACTCATTTTCACATACCAATGCATATTATAATCCAAAAGTAGAGCCTGAACTTTACCTTAACTAACTAAAATTCACAACCATGGCGTAAACATAGCCCTGATTCATGAATTTACTAATGGAATGTGACTGACCAAATTGGCAAGTGATTGCTCTTCAGTGTAAATATGTGGATCCAGGTTGGGGAATAATAATATATGAGTTCTTACACCTAGATGTGTGCAATCAATCTGATCATGACCACACTGCTCCAGCTGAGTGACAGAAACAAAGCACCTCATTTAGCAGCAATTTCACTTTGCCAACCAGATTAGCAGAATCATAAGCAAAGCTATTAGGTCACCGTGTTACTCACCCCAAGTTACACACTTGGCCACTTGGCCAAGCAGTTTTGCATTGCTAACTAAGGTCACACATTTCTCATTACAAATAGGCCATGTCCTTTTTTCCTTCTGCTTTGGGTAGACTTTTAGGTTCTATGTCATCTATTGATCATGCTTCTTGTCTGGAATGTAATTGCAGTGCCGTCCATCGCTCATTTTGAACTTGCAGTTTTTGTAAATTTCTACTATGGGCTTTTGAAGATTGTACCAAAATGGATTTTTCCATCTTAATATTTTATGGCAGTCAAGCTTTCAAATGTGAATGTGATGAAAAGCAGATATTGCAGAATGCCTTTCTGTTCAGATTGAGCCAATGAATGAATTGGATTTTTCCGCAGTGCTTTGATAATGCTCATGAATGCCCCATCATATCTTTTTGGCTTTGTTCCTTTATTCATTTTATTTATCATCTTTGTACTTCTGGTACTCTAAACTTTTCAGAGGGTGTAGTCCTGCCTAAGCTTGTCTTTGAGTTGAGCTCATCCATAACACGGAGAAGAACCCCACTCCAGTGTTCTTGCCTGGAGAATCCCAGGGACGGGGGAGCCTGGTGGGCTGCTGGCTCTGGGGTCGCTCAGAGTCAGACATGACTGAAGCAGCAGCATCCATAACACAACCTGACCTATATTTATTTCTCTATTTGCCACTTCTATCATTGAATACTGTATTCCTACTATGAGTCAGGTATTTTGTTTTAGACCCTGGGGATTGAGAGTGGACAAAATAAATTTCCTCCCTTCATGGCACTTAGACTGTAGTGCTCACAAGGAAAGAAGTAGAGTATAGGGTATGTCAGGGGTGATGAGTCCCATGAAGGAAAAAAGCAGCCTCAGGGATTAGGGAGTGTTAGAGCTTCAATGGATCAGGGAAGGCATCGAATGATAAATGATTTACCAAGTGTTCCTTGCTGTTCAACTGTTCTTGTGCCTAACCATTAAATGTGACTACTTTGAGGCTTCCTCTGTCCTTTTAGTACAGACACCTTAGGGTACACTAATGAGACTTTTTCCTTCAATTTTTAATGTATGAGAACATGAGAGACTGAAAAACAAATTCCTAAATCTCATTGTCTGAAGAAAAGTCCCACATAGGGCATGTGTTCGTTTTCATCTGGAGCGATGACAGTCTCTCCCTTGCAGGCCTGTTCTGTAGGTCTTAGTAACCTTCTTTTTCTACCACTCTCCCCTCACAGCCTATTTTTAAGTCATTATAATTAAGCCTAGACACTGTTGTACAGAGCAATACTCTCTTTGGCATTACGCTTCTGTATAGAAAACTCACTCATCTCGATGTCCACTCGGCTCTTGTTTCTGTTCAACAGTTTCATTAAAGAATTAAGAATGACCATTTTGACCCCTCTATTCTACAGGGATGTAATGCCACTTAGTTACACTTTCTCCTGCTTTTGCTAACTAAACGGTGAACTTACTGAAACCATTATTGGCCTCTTTGTATTCATGCCATGTATACTGGGTCTTACTACTTGATGCTGCTCCTTGGTTTATGAATTAGAGCAGGGGTTGTTTGGTGCAGAAACAGGTAAAGTGTTAGCAGGGGTTGTCTGAGGGTTCGTCCTTTTTCCTAGCATGAACCCCCAGGCCACACTTGCTATGTTTAGTTCAGGACATATGGTCCTTCATTCTCAATTTATTCTGCACTTTCAAAATATCAGTCCCTCGGTGCTTTTCTGGCAACCTTTGTTGGCTCCTCTGTTAATGAAGCTTCTTCTTTCAAGTTGTGGATTTTGGTGCTCTCTTGAGAGCCACTTTCATCATTTAGCACTGTATTCATTGGACCTCACATGCAGCCTGGAGCTATTGCCCATGTGATCCCCACCTTTTAGAATTATTTCATCACCTTGAGTTCTGGCCAGTTCTCTCTGGCTGCTTTCAATCAGAATCTTTCTTGAAAGAAGCCAATGTGTTAAGTCCTCAATTTACATGTTTTGCTTGTCTCAGGAAAGCTAAACTAGCCTGATTCAAACCTGACTAGAGCCATCTCCCAAAGGAGATTCTCTAACATTTAATTGTTCAAAGCTATATTCACCAACTCTGATATAAATAGGTCATGTTTCCCTGAATTTGAGCAGATTTGGGCTATATGACCTTTTTGAATTTAACATCTGTAAAATGGGAATTGAAGTACTTTCTTCATAGGGTTTATTATCAGAATTAAATGTAATATGGGCCTTCCCTGGTGCCTCAGATAGTAAAGAATCTGCCTGCAATGTGGGAGACCTTAGTTCAGTCCTTGGGTCAGGAAGATCCCTTGGACAAGGAAATGGCTATCCACTCCAGCTGTATTCTTACCTGGAGAATTCCATGGACAGAGGAGCCTGGCGGGCTACACTCTGTAGGGTCACAAAGAATTGGACACAACTGAACGACTGACACAAAAAAATATTATCATTCTTCTTTCCCAACACTGTTACCCCTGTTTTATTTCCATTGTCTTGAAAGGGAGGGAATGGAATAATAACTGATATCTATTAAAGTAGATTGTATGTCAGAGTTCTGTGGATAACTGTCTTTTCTTTGGCTTTCTTTAAGCTCATCTCATAGAGTTTCTAACTCTCTGTCATAGAAGCTCCCTCTTATACATTTAATTCATCTTAGTTTTCTTTCAACTTTCTAAACATTTTTGTTTTGCCGAAATATACTTCTTGAGAATCACAAGGTTTCTCCATAGTGAGATTGATCATTCCTAACAAATGTTTCCACTTCTGCAGTGCTGACATCTTTCTTTGGCTTCATTTTCTTTGCTCACCTTCGCAAAATACAATATCTATCACCTGGTAGATGTGTCAGCTGGGCTTTTTTGAGTTTATATTTATATAAACCTTGCTTTATATTTAAGTTTATGACAAACCATGTGTGACCCAGGGATGCAAATTTCTGAGATTTTAATCAAAGTAATCCTTCTTTGTCAGCCATAATTGAGTTGATGATGACTTTATGACTCCCATTTGAGTCTTGTAAATGTAGTAGGTCTTCAGCGTTTGAAGAACTTCATATCATTCAAACCACTTGACATCTGGCTAGCCACAATGTTAACCAAAACCAGGTACAGAAAACTTGCAGGATAGATATGGAGAGCTCCTTGTTCAAGGAGTTCTTTTCACTCTAGGATTTCTTTTCAGATTTTAAGATTCACTGTTAACCTGTATGGAATATATGAATATTCATAGACTTAAATGAAATTGAAGACTTTAGTCCTACATTTATTCTTATATCAGATGGCAACTGAGCCCAAGGTCTACCCTTTGTAGATAATGTGCAAGGATCAGTCTTATCCCTGAATATGTGCTAAAGGAATCTTCTAATCAGTCAATAAATAGTGTGGTAGAGCACCTGCCTTCATTTGGGCTTCGCAAGTGGCTCGGTGACAAGGAGCTTGCCCGCCAATGCATGAGATATGGGTTCGATTCCTGGGTCAGGAAGAGCCCCTGGAGAAGGAAATGACAGCCCACTCCCCTTGCCTGGAAAATCCCATGGATAGAGGAGCCTAGCGGGCTACAGTCCATAGGGTCACAAAGAGCTGGGACATGACTGACCACAGAGCACACACTGCCTACAAGATCTCTTAGATGCCAGAGAAGATGTGAAGTTGTAAAGAAGCAAAACATAACGAGATAGGATAGTGGTTATAAGGACATGAGGGTAGAGGAGTTGGGGAGAAGGGTACAGACTTGCAACTAGTAAGTAAGCCCTGGAAATGGAATGCACAGCTTAGTGATTATAATCAACTGTACTGAATTAGAAATCTCTAAGTTGCTAAGAGACTAGAACATAATTGTCTTCATCAGGAAAGAAATGATAATTGTTTGATATGATAGAGGTGTTAGTAATACTCCAGTAAATGTTAATAATTTTGAGATAGGTATGTCAAATCATCCCTTAAGCTTGTACAGTATTGTCTTTTATTGAAGTATAGTTGATTCACGGCTTCCCTTGTGGCTCACCTGGTAAAGAATCTGCCTACAACGAAGGAGACCTGGGTTCCATCCCTGGGTTGGGAAGATCCCCTGGAGAAGGGAAAGGCTGCCCATTTCAGTATTCTGGCCTGGAGAATTCGACAGACACTATAGTCCATAGGGTTGCAAAGAGTTGGACATGACTGAGTGACTTTCACTTCACTTCATAGTTGATTCACAGTATTATATTAGTTTCACATGACAACATAATGACTTAGTATTTTTAAAGGTTATCCTCCATTTAAAGGTTTTATGAAATAATGGCTGTATTTCCCTATGTTGCCCATTATATCCTTGGTGGTTAACTTACATATTGTTTTAATGTCAGTTATATCTCAAAAGAAAACCCCCAAAACTACTTTTGAAGGTGGGAAATATGCCTGTGTGGGAATACTAGTTATTGTAATAATTTCTGTATATGTTATTATAATTTATGTATATTGTAATAACTGAATATGTTAATAGTTTACAATTACCTGTGGTACAGAAATTGATTCTCAAATGGGTTAATGGAATAGCTCCCATCATAGGTAATAAATGGTAGAGCTAGGACATGATCCCCATCTTTTAGCATCAAAGCTAATATTGTTTTATGTAGTAGCTTATATACCTCTCATGTACACCCAAGAAAATCAGAGGACAAAGCAATATGATTAAGATAGCAAGGAAAATTGAAGTTCATAGGAAAGATTCACGTGAACTGAAATCATCCCTTGTAGGCAGCAGTAGTTTTGGCTCGAGAGTCTGTGATAGCAGACTTGTCCAAGGTAGCCCAGATGAGTTTTGCTGGAAAATAAAATGATCTTTTGTAAAGCCGAAGTAGGAAGCCAGTGATTTGCTGAAATTAGTGGATTGATTTCCTGAGATCTTTGAATCTTCATCTGGCATGTACACAGCATTGGCTGTTTTCCAGTTCCAAAAAAGCAGTGATGAGTCTTTGAGGAACAGATAATATATTTTCATTGACAGCTCTGTTACTGCACATTTTTAAATTTGATCAAAATTGACAGAAGGTGAGATCCTAAGGACTTACTTTATACCTCAAGTGCAGGTGATGGGGGATGTCTTTGCACTGGCCTAACTGGAGTCTGTCTTTCATTTGACCATGCTTGCTTTTCTGTCAAATGTGTTCTCATGTCATCTTTAGCATAAAGATGATGTGTGAAGAATAGTTGAGGGATAATTAAAGTAATGTTTGCCTTGGGAGTAATCCTGTATTTTCATGTAGTTGTGCTGATGGAATAAGACTTTTCATCCCATATCAAATGGTGCTCACTCATGGAAGTCTCTTGGTCATTAAGGAATTAAATGAGGCTGAATGGTCTCAGAAAAATGACTGGTTCACCGTGTCAATCTTTGAAGTAAATCTTTCCTTTACTCTTTGAGAGTAAATGAAGCAATGCAGGTAAACTCTTGCCCTGGACCCAGTTCTGATCAACCTCAAGCAACTGATAGGTGGAGTGAAAGGGGGCATACAGCCATGGGCTGATGCATAGGGAGGTGGCCCCTGGATGTCCTCAGCACCCTGCAGGTCCTGCCCACCAGGGAGGGGCTTCAGGCAGACTGGTGTGTTCCCAGGATACTAGAAAGGGAAATTTCAAAAGGCTTTCTGACCCAGATGAACTACCTCTCAAGGCAATTTGCAGGTGGGTTTGCCGGCCAGCTGGGAATCATCTTTGTGAAACTGTGGAGGGTGGAAAGTTGCCAGGAAGCTAGAGAGAGATTAATGTTCTCATTTCCCCCAAAGAAGAAAGAAGGTGGAGTTCAGGAACTAATGACCATTGAACTTCATGTTGATCTTGACAAAGAACTATAGACTGCAGGATTTCAATGATGAAGTGAAACATTTTTTAAAGGATGTGATGACCATAAGAATTAACCAGGGTTCACTAAGGACACAAATTGTGCCAGACTATCCTGACTGCCTCTTCTGATAGGGTTATTAGGGAAGGAGATCGGGGAATCCTGTACTCATGGAATATCTAGTTTTCAGCAGGCATCTGTGAGAGACATACAGAGGTATTGTAGACAAGAAGGATCAATTCAGATTGGATGATAATAGAGTGAAGTGGATTCATAACTCCTGGCAACTTCCTCTCTGTGGGAGGTTTAATTAATTTATTGAATAGCAAGTGCCAGATTATGTCCCCAAGACCCATTAGTAAATTGGTTTTTTGAATTTGTAACCCATATTGTTTTTTTAATTTTCTTTATTGTGTTGGTTTTGCCATACATTGACATGAATCCCCCATGGGTATATATATGCTCCCCCTCCAGAACCCCCCTCCCTCTTCCCTCCCGATTCCCTCCCCCTGAGTCATCCCGGTGCACCAGCCCCAAGCATCAAACCTGGGCTGGCGATTGATTTCACATATGATAATTAACATGTTTCAATGCCTTTCTCCCATATCATCCCACTCTTGACCTCTTCCACAGAGTCCACGAGACTGTTCTATACATCTGTGTTTCTTTTGCTGTCTCGCATGCAGGGTTCTCGTTACCATCTTTCTAAATTCCATATATATGCGTTAGTATACTGTATTTTTGTTTTTCCTTCTGGCTTACATCACTCTGGATAATAGGCTCCAGTTCCGTCCACCTGAGTAGAACTGATTCAAATGAATTTTTTTTTAATGCTGAGTAATATTCCATTGTGTATATGTACCACAGCTTGTAACCCATATTTCTATGGACAGTTTTCTTTTTAAATTCATTATATATTTGTGTAGGAAATGGGTGATATGGCTCTTCTATAGGACTATAATGCTAGAATGAGTTTTGAGCTCCAGTATAGAAAACAAAGATACAGCCATCTTCCTCTGATGTGGGGGTAAGAGGCTGTGGATGATCGGTGACGGACAATAGACAACCTTGTTACCCATGGCATTGTTTCTCCCAAGGGTCAGAGGTAGGAACAATGGGCACCTGACATGCTGTTGGTACCACTCAGGGCCCCACAAGTTTGTATCCTTGACTAAATTCATGAACGCTGGAAACTATTGAAAGTTTTTAAAGTAGAGGAACATCATTGACCAGATTTGTGTTTTAGAAAGATTGCTCTGGCTGTAGGCTGGATAATGGGTTTGACAGGGCAAGACTTTAAATAGAGGGATAACAGATGATGCCAGTAGCCCATATGAGAGAATGGTAGTAGTAAAAATGAAGTAAAGTTGGGTGTATTTGAGAGAGATTTGGGTAGTAGAATTTATGTGACTTTGTAGTAAATTGAATGTGAGGAAAGAAAGAGAGGAAGGAATCTAGGAAAGATGACTCCCAAGTTTCTGATTTGTGTGTTTAAATGGATGGGGTAACCTATATTGACACGGGAGACAACAAGAGAAAGATGTTTTGGCCATGAGGACTCAGAGGTGCCTGAGTGACATCAGAGATGTCCCAGTAGACTAATCAACAAGTGTGGGAATGAGCAGTTAAGGAGAGAGGTCTGGCTAAAGATACAAAACAGTTAATTTCATTCCCTTTACATCCACCAAATGAGGCTCCATTTTAGACACCTTCCTTATATATATTCTTTTTTTTAAGAATGAGGTATAATTGAGAGAGAGTATTATATGTCAGGTGTACAAAATGAGTCAGTATTATGTACATTGCAAAGTGATCACCGTAAGTGTAGTTAGTATCCATCATCATACATAGTTTCATTTTTTTTTTTCTTGTGATGAGGACTTTTAAGAACCACAGTTGACCCTTGAACGATGTAGGCATTAGGGGCACCAATCCTCTGTGCAGCTGAAAATCTGCATGTAACTTACAGTTCACCTTCTGCATCCATGGTTGCTCCCAACTGCAGATTGTGTAGTACTATAGTATTTTCTGCGGGAAAAAAAGTCTGTGTCTAAGTGGACTCATGTAATTCAAACCCGTGTTCTTCAAGGGCCAACTGTATTGTTTTGGCAGCTTTCAAGTATGCAATTCACTGTTGTTAACTATGGCCACTGTGCTGAACATTACCTCCCCACGACTTACATATTTTATAGCTGAACATATCTGCCTTTTGATTCTAAATCAAAAGAATTTTTAATGATATTTTACTACATACATTTGTTTCCTTAAGCATATAAGTGCCATTAAGCTCATGTACTTATTCAATTCAAACTATTCAAACTATTCTATCTACAGGATTCTGGTTCCATGCAGTTATGACTGTGGTAAGTAAAGAAGGAAATAAACACATCAGGCTCTCCTAGATATTGCAAAGCATTCTGGTTCATCGTTAATCATGCTACTATCCTGGCAAAATAGAATTGATTCAAGTATCTCATGAATGATAATCTGCAATGCCTGTTAATTTGCTTCAAGAGAAAATATGGTCTTAGAAATTAATTTTGCTCTTATATTCTGCAGTCTCTGGTGCATGTATGATTAAAGAGAACAAACAGCTCATACAGTTTTCAACTTAACATTTTTGAAACCAAACCAGATCGTAGACATGACATTTTCACATTGCTGTTGGAATTTCCATGCCTAGTATCAAAGTTCATTCTGTCCCTTTATTTTGCCTCCAAGCTTTGGCTTCTTCTTTCAAGTAGTTTGCTTTCAGTGTTTATGAGAGTGGACCCCCACAACCAAAGGAAGGATGGATAATGGGTCAGTTTGAAAGTGATAATTCCATTTGTCATGGAGTTAGGGTCACTTTACCATAATTAGTGAAATTGTGAAAGTGCTGTAGACTATCTAGGCAGTGTCAGTTACTTGGCTGTTTTCGGTATGCATCATATGCACACACATAAAAGGTCCCTGTGCATTATTTTGATAATACTCAATTTATGAATTCCATTCAGTTGTAATGAATTACAATGCAAATGTATGGTCGCTGACCTAAAACTTGGTCTCCGTTAATGTATTCATGATTCTCTGTTAATATTGAAGTGGAAAGCTGTATTGCTTTTGTGGTGAACATCATGAAATGAAATGGATGTGATCAGGAGCCTTTTGCTCTCTACTGTTTTCGCTTTATGTATTAAAGATCTTGATTAAGTTATAGACCATTGTAAAGTGTTAGTCACTTAGTTGTGTCTGACGGATTGTGACCCCATGGACTTTAGCCCACCAGGCTCTTCTATTGATGGAATTCTCCAGGCAAGAATACTGGAGTGCGTTGCTGTCCCTTTCTCCAGGCCATTGTAAAATTAAGCGTAAATTGTTATGCTTTGCATATTTTGGGTACTTTTGTAGTTAAACTATGTCTTTAAATTTTTGGTTGTTTATGTCTTCTTACTGCAGTATACAGTGGACTTACTCTGGGGCATTCAGATGGGGCACAGAACTCAGATTTTTTCCTTGTGAATTAATAGTATTCTAGTAGGAACTTAACAAATGTTTGTTGAATGAGATCAGTGGATTAGATAATGATTATTGATATAATGCTGTGTTAGCAAATAATAAAAACAAAGTCATACTTTCTTTCTTTAGCTGTTTCCATCTCTAGATTTAACTTTGCCTATGACAGAACCTTATCAGCTCAGCTCAGCTGCTCAGTCTTATTCGACGCTTTGAAACCCCATGAATTGCAGCATGCCAGCCTCCCTGTCCATCACCAACTCCCGGAATTTGCCCAGACTCATGTCCATCGAGTCGGTGATGCCATCCAGCCATCTCATCCTCTGTCGTCCCCTTCTCCTCTTGCTCCCAATCCTTCCGAGCATTAGGGTCTTTTCCAATGAGTCAGCTCTTCGCACAAGGTGGCCAAAGTATTGGAGTTTCAGCTTCAACATCAGTCCTTCCAATGGTAATACCCAGAACTGATATCCTTTAGGATGGACTGGTTGGATCTCCTTGCAGTCCAAGGGACTCTCGAGAGTCTTCTCCAACATCACAGTTCAAAAGCATCAATTCTTCGGTGCTCAGCTTTCTTCACCATCCAATTTTCACTTCCATACATGACTACTAGAAAAACCATAGCCTCGACTAGATGGACCTTTGTTGACAAAGTATGTCTCTGCTTTTTAATATACTATCTAGGTTGGTCATAACTTTCCTTCCAAGGAGTAAGTGTCTTTTAATTTCATGGCTGCAATCACCATCTGCAGTAATTTTGGAGCCCCCCAAATTAAAGTCAGCCACTGTTTCCACATCTATTTGCCATGAAGTGATGGGACCGGATGCCATGATCTTAGTTTTCTGAATGTTGAGCTTTAAGCCAATGTTTTCACTCTCTTCTTTTACTTTGAGCAAAAGGCTTTTTAGTTCCTCTTCACTTTCTGCCATAAGGGTGATGTCATCTGCATAGTCAGGTTTAAAAGACGGTCTTTGGAGTTAGGCTGACTGGGTTCAAATCCAAGCCATCAATTTCTAACTATGTGGCCTTGGACAAGCTTTGAACTTCTCTAAATCTCAGGTCCTTCCTCTGTGAGTGGTTAGCCCATATGGATTTTGTTAGCATTAAGTGAGAATATATGTAAAGCCTTCAGTGACTACAGACAGTAAGTGCTTGATAAACATTAGCTACCATTGTTTTATCTGCCTCTTCTGCCTATACTCCATCTTCTGACTACCCAGTAGTCTTATTTTATTTGTCCCCTAGGTTTTTTTTTTAATCAGATTCAATGCCATGTTAGAATTTTTGAAAGATTTTTTTTCACCTTTTTATTACATATTTTCCCGTGGTTTCCCAGAGTCATGAGTCATGTATCTTGATTCAGTGAACCCTCACATTCTACCGAAATTCATCAGTTTTCTAACTAGACCTCCACACATCTGTGATTCTTTGGAATATTTTATCTTGTAGGGGATGCTGCTCTATAGCTATCCTCTCTTCCTCTCTCTCTCTTCCATAATAAGCCTTCCACTGAATTTATTCATAGAGCATGTCTGGTTTCTTTTTAGAGTTATTTTGCAGAAAGTAAGTTAAGCTACGAAACCATTATCCGTACACCTCATACCAGAGCTGCTTTTCCTCCTAAAGAGCTAATTTGAAAGCTTGTCTTAAAGAATCTGCCCTTCTTTTGAAGACCCACTGTTTCCATTTGTAACCACATCCAAATTTATTCATGTTTTATTTCTTTTTTCTACCCCTCCTTTCCATTATGCCACATTCTTTAAGATGTGGATGAATGCCTGGAACCAAAGATCTGCACAAATGGTACTTGCTCCAACCTTGAGGGATCCTACATGTGTTCATGCCATAAGGGCTACAGCCCAACTCCAGACCACAAGCACTGTAAAGGTAAATACTGCGATCAGATTGCTCGTTTTATTTGAACTGCACTTGAAAACATGTTAGCGTAACTAGCCTTAAGAAAGGAAACCATACAACTTGTCATTTATTTAACTGAGCTACCTAGTTGGTTGGCCTCTGAAAGTGAATCCTCATGGTGGTTAAATTCCTATCTATTTACATAGAGAAAAACAGTGAATTTTTTTGAGAACATCTATAAACCACAGATCTACTTAGTTTTTTCTAATTGTAAAAACGGTTCTACAACTCTGAATATACTGAAAGCTATTGAATTGTATACTTTAAATAGATAAATTATGTGATAAATAATTTTTCATTTCAGTAACATCGCTATGCATTTGCTATGGAAAAGGTAGCAAATGCAGAAAGGTAAAACATGATCTCTCAGCCTCATTTGTGGATATTCATATCTCAAGGATGTTTTGTATTATGTACTGTGTCCAGTTTTCAGTCTTGCTTTTTGTTATTTATAGTATATAGTATATCATGAGCATCTTTCATTTCATTAATGACTCATTTCAGACATTAGTTTAAAGGCAGTGTAATATTCCAGTGTATTGCTAGTTTTGCATTTTCATTCTGTTCTTCAGATTATGTAGAGGTGAAATAATTGGGCAAAGTGCTCTGTTTAACTATTTCAACAGAACACTATTTTCTAACTTTAAAATGTGTGAACACTTATTATTAAATACTTAATCATATGTTTGTTAAGCATTTGTATTTCCTCTTTTGTATATTTGTCAATATGTTTTTCCATTAGTCAAGTTTTAAAGTCAGTGTATATGAACACTTTATATGTAAGATATATATATGTATATATATGTAAGTGTATATATTTAACATATACACTTCTTCTAGAATATTAGTGTAATTTTCCCATGGTTTCTCTAATTTTTTTAAGTAATTTTTAAGAAGTTTTCATCTTTTCTGTGGTTAATTTGTTTCCTTTCTGCTGTCTTCCATCACTTTTATACTTAAAAGGATGCTCTTTCAAAGGAAGGAAGAGAAAATAAATAAACCTTTTTCTTTTCTTTGCTGTTTCAATGAAAGTGAAGGGTCTAGGCTGGTAATTAATTGATCACTGTGGAGTAACAGGCAAATTTGGCCTTGGAGTACAGAATGAAGCAGGGCAAAGGCTAATAGAGTTGTGCCAAGAGAATGCACTGGTCATAGCAAACACCCTCTTCCAACAACATAACAGAAGACTCTACACATGGACATCACCAGATGGTCAACACCAAAATCAGATTGATTATATTCTTTGCAGCCAAAGATGGAGAAGTTCTATACAGTCGGCAAAAACAAGACCAGGAGCTGACTGTGGCTCGGATCATGAACTCCTTATTGCCAAATTCAGACTTAAATTGAAGAAAGTAGGGAAAACCACTAGACCATTCAGGTATGACCTAAATCAAATCCCTTGTAATTACACAGTGGAAGTGAGAAATAGATTGAAGGGACTGGATCTGATAGACAGAGTGCCTGATGAACTATGGATGGAGGTTCGTGACATTGTACAGGAGACAGGGATCAAGACCATCCCCAAGAAAAAGAAATGCAAAAAGGCAAAATGGCTGTCTGAGGAGGCCTTACAAATAGCTGTGAAAAGAAGAGAAGCAAAAAGCAAAGGAGAAAAGGAAAATATTCCCATCTGAATGCAGAATTCCAAAGAATAGTAAGGAGAGATAAGAAAGCTTTCCTTAGCGATCAATGCAAAGAAATAGAGGAAAACAACAGAATGGGAAAGACGAGATCTCTTCAAGAAAAGGAGAGATACCAAGGGAACATTTCATGCCAATATGGGCTCAAAAAAGGACAGAACTGATATGGACCTAACAGAAGCAGAAGATATTAAGAAGAGGTGGCAAGAATACACAGAAGAACTGTACAAAAAAGATCTTCACGACTCAGATAATCATGATGGTGTGATCACTCACACTCAGCTAGAGCCAGACATCCTGGAAGGTGAAGTCAAGTGGTCCTTAGAAAGCCTCACTGCAAACAAAGCTAGTGGAGGTGATGGAATTCCAGTTGATCTATTTCAAATCCTAAAAGATGATGCTGTGAAAGTGCTGCACTCAGTATGCCAGCAAATTTGGAAAACTCAGCAGTGGCCACAGGACTGGAAAAGGTCAGTTTACAGTCCTATCCCAAAGAAAGGCAATGCCAAAGAATGCTCAAATTACCGCACAATTGCACGCATTTCACACACTAGTAAAGTAATGCTCAAAATTCTCCAAGCCAGGCTTCCGCAATACATGAACCATGAATTTCGATGTTTAAGCTGGTTTTAGAAAAGGCAGCGGAACCAGAGATCAAATTGCCAACATCCGCTAGATTATTGAAAAAGCAAGAGAGTTCCAAAAACATCTGTTTCTGCCTTATTGACTATGCCAAAGCCTTTGAGTGTGTGGATCACAATAAACTGGAAAATTCTGAAAGAGATGGGAATACCAGACCATCTGACCTGTCTCTTGAGAAACCTGTATGCAGGTCAGGAAGCAACAGTTAGAACGGGACATGGAACAACAGACTGGTTCCAAATAGGAAAAGGAGTATGTCAAGGCTGTATATTGTCACCCTGCTTATTTAACTTCTATGCAGAGTACATCATGATAAATGCTGGGCTGGAAGAAGCACAGGCTGGAATCAAGATTGCCGGGAGAAATATCAATAATCTCAGATATGCAGATGACATCACCCTTATGGCAGAAGGTGAAGAGGAACTAAAAAGCCTCTTGGTGAAAGTGAAAGATGACAGTGAAAAAGCTGGCTCAAGGCTCAACATTAAGAAACCTAAGCTCATGGCATCCGGTCCCATCACTTCATGGGAAATAGATGGGGAAATGGTGGAAAAAGTGTCAGACTTTATTTTTTTGGGTTCCAAAATCACTGCAGATGGTGATTGCAGCCATGAAATCAAAAGAAGCCTACTCCTTGGAAGGAAAGTTATGGCCAACCTGGATAACATATTGAAAAGCTGAGCCATTACTTTGCCAACAAAGGTCTGTCTAGTCAAGGCTATGGTTTTCCCAGTGGTCATGTATGGATGTAAGAGTTGGATGGTGAAAAAGGCTGAGCACCGAAGAACTGAGGCTTTTGAACTGTGGTATTGGAGAAGACTCTCGAGAGTCCCTTGGACTGCAAGGAGATCCAACCAGTCCATCCTAAAGGAGATCAGTCCTGGGTGTTCATTGGAAGGACTGATGTTGAAGCTGAAACTCCAATACTTTGTCCACCTCATGCGAAGAATTGACTCATTGGAAAGACCCTAATGCTGGGAAGGATTGGGGGCAGGAGGAGAAGGGGAAGACAGAGGATGAGATGGCTGGATGTCATCACCGACTCGATGGACATGGGTTTGGGTGGACTCCGGGAGTTGGTGATGGGCACTGAGGCCTGGCGTTCTGTGGTTCATGGGGTCACAAAGAGTCGGACATGACTGAGCGACTGACTGAACTGAACTGAACTGTGGTAGGGAAGCAGTAAACAGATACCCTACTATTGACCTGTAAGAACAGAAGCATCTTCCACTGGCAGTAGGGAGTTCACAGACGTTTGAACATTTGGTGCCTTTTTCCTTTCACACAGCAGATCACTAGCCACTCCCAGGAGAGGATAGAAAGCAAGCACAGCTCCCTTTTCTCCTGATCCTTTCCCACTTCCACAGCTTGCCTTCTGACTACTTAAGCCAAGCATCTCTTCAGAAAAAGTTAAACTTGAGAATCCCTTGAAAGGTATTCTGGGTGTTTGATGGAAGAAAAACTTCCTCATACACAGGGCTAATGGTGACTAAAGGTCTCAATGTTAGAAGCATTGATTCACTGCTATTAATCTTTGTTTGATTATTGTGTCTGGTTTATTGCCATATCCTGTCATGTTACTTTCTCTTCTTGATCTGCCTGTTTCTTTTCATCTTACTCCTAGAAGTGCTTCTAATCTGGACTCACTTCATTTTCCACATTTTTCACCACTACTTTCTTCCGTTTGCGTTCTCTGACCCATGATCCATCCAAATTGATGTCACAACTGCCCTAAGAGTATTCTGTGCTTACTTTGACCCATGATTATCCTGCCTGGCACATCCATCTTTTTATTCACTACTGACCTAAACCCTGGCTCTTCCAGATATCCACTGTACAACCTTCGAAAAACAATCTCAAGTTTCCCAAATCATGCCATCTCTAAAATTTGGGAGTTAGATGCTCTAGAGGGAAAACGCAGAGTTAATACATGTTGAATGAATGATTCATGACCACCACCTTCCTCCTGGCATTTCCATCCCAGATGTGAGCCTGCTCCTCTCTTATCTGTCTCCCTACCACCCCAGAATTCACAGCATCATCTGATATCACCCCTAGGATCACTTGTATTTTCCAGTCTCTGGGACACTGTGCTGGGCGGCTGCTTCTATTCATCCTTCCTGTCAAGTGTATCGAGGAACCAATGCATTCCAGACACTGCATATGTTACCAAGAGACTGTAATCTCTCAAAGATGTATTATTCATTGAAAGAGATGCATACCTGCAACAGCGAATTAGAGTTCATAAAGTACCAAGGGATGAAAGTTAAGTCATCAGTGATGTCATGTGAATATCATGTATTCCTGACATTATGTGAGGGCCAGGACACTTCACCTTCGTGCTTTTCTTTCAAAAACCTCTTACTCCAGTCTTAATCATGAGAAAAACATGAGGCAAGTTCAAATTGAGGACGTACTATGGATTTCTGGCCCATATCCTCAAGGCAATTAAGATTGTTAAAACAAGGAAGGACTGGGAGATGAGAAAATGGAATGGAAAAACTGGTGAAATCCCAAAAAGTCTGGAGTTTAGTTTCTGGATTTTTTTAAAGGCAGTATATCATATTCTAGTTTGGATAGTCTGGAGCTGTGTGAGCATGGGTAAGTAATCTCGTTTCACCAAAACTTATTTGCTCATCTGCAGGAAGGTAGCAGTAATGGCACCTAGGAGGGTTGATGGGAGGATTGTATGAGATAATAGGATAACTAGATATTGGAGAAATATGGAGGTAATGCATGGAGGATGAGATAAGGCAGAGGCAGAACATGACGTCCTGTGGTGAATGTTGTTAATCACCAAATAATAGGCATGTGCAAAGTTCTGTTGCAACCAGGAAGTGTTTGACTAATTCTGCTTGCACGCTTCTGAGAAGGCTTTACAGAGGGGTTGCTATTTGAACTTGGTATTAAAATGTTAAGTGCAGAGGGAAGAACCTTTGTAGGCAGAGGACGCAGCACATATCAAAGCTTGGAGGTGGGAAAGAGCTGTTATCTCCACTTACCATTTAAGCTTGCCTTCTACTCTCATTTTCCTGGTGTCTTTCCATTACAACCTGGGATAAGATCAGGCAAGGTCCCCGTCAGCTGCTTGAGAATCCTGCATACTCACTAGTTGTGTTTCTTACTCCCCAATCAAAGTCCTTCCTTTTCACAATAATAAATTGTATGACATCCTTTCTCTTTATTTTCTAATCTTTCCCAAATGACATCAACTTACAGATGTCAGGTTCCTGTTTTCCAGCACTGTAGTAACTGCCAGTTTCATTCTGTTGATAGTCCTAACTAGTCATTGTCTTCACCTCACTAATTCTTTTCAGGTTGTAAATATTAATACATTATCTAATAGACTGGCCAATATGTTTATTTGGATTTTTCTGAGACATTACAGAAAAATCTGAACAAACTTTTTAGCCAAGCCAGTATTAATCCAGTATTTGTTGATATCTTTTTGTATTTGTATCTCTGCATCTCTTTGTGCACTTTACTGGTATATGTCCTAAATGTATAAATAACTAGAGATAGCCTCTATTTTAACTCCTACCAAGACTTATCACAGTAATATGTGCAAAAAGTCCTTCAAAGAAAAATACCTTTTATGGAATATAATATTCTCTATTCATCCTTTGGCACAAGAGAGAGAAGACATTTGTCCCACATGCCTATTGGAAAGCATTCTTTTGTATAGAAATTTTGTCCCTCAATCAATAAAGAAAAATGCTTTTTTTTTTTTCCTTAGTGCATAGAATTATGCTGCCTTTGTTCCCCTCAGTCCTTTTAAAGATCCAGAGATCACCTTATTTAAGATAACAGAGTTGCCTGGAGTTATTTGAAATGTGCTTATCATTACTTATAATTAATTATTTCTGACAGTCTTCCCAACATATATGAGTAACTTATATAAGATGTCTGGTGTATCCTGACAGTACTTGGAATGGAGGGTATGTTCTTGTGGCAGACATCTTCACATAGGAATGCTTAGTTTTTCATCCACTTTGCAAAAATCAGAAAGAGGCCAAAGCACTAAAAATGTTGTTAGACATTACATGAGATCCAACCATCCACATGAGTTGTTGGTCTTAAATTCTTGAACTGACATCTCAAGTATTTTATAAAATGTGCTGAAAGAAAATATGATGTGGGCTCCTCTTTGCTGACGACCACTTGAAAAGCTAGTAGCCTGAGAGCTTTGGAAAAGTATTGAATCATTCGCAAGACAAAATTCTTACTTAATTTCTCTGTTGGTAGTCAATGGTTGACAGCTAGGAATTATATACAAGTAGAAGGGATTGATTGCACAAGAAGTGAAACAAAAGTTTCTAGTAAACTAATTGCTAGAAGAAATTAAATCAGAAACAAATTCCTGAACTCTAAATACATTAATAGTCAATGTGAGCTTTTTCACGTTACGTGGAATAACCTGACTCACCTTGCTTGTATCAGAATAAAATTCAAAAGGTTAATAATGCCTCAATGGAGGTTAAATGCAACTTTGCTTAGGAAGCAGGTAATTGTCAGTAATATTTAAGGGAAAGGACTGTGCAGTCGGTTGAGTTCTCCTGGCAAAAACTTGTAGATGCATTTTATTAAATAATAGGATATTTTCAGAGGGAAGCAATAGTCAGACATTAATCTTTGGGACCTGGTTCCTTAAAACAATGCTCTTTTTAGATTAGGACTTCTTTCACCCACTCTGAGTATAGGGCTGGTGTATTTTCATCCCTTCTCTCCAGTAATTCTCAAAACAAAATTCACCCCATGTAGTGCAGGTGGTGAAGTTCAATACTACCACGTGTTAATCATTATAAACTCTCACAAACCGAGTGCTACTCAGCAGGACGTTCTGAGGCTGTATCTGCAGAGACAAGACAAGACAGTTACCCGGTTAAATCAGACCAACCTCGTGTCCAAACAAAAACATTTAGAAAATGAGTGCTGCTTCACCCTCAAGTGTTCAAGTCACTGATGAGTCCAGTCTTTTCTTCATTTATGTAAGTTCATTTCCATGATTAGAAAACTTATAAAGAATTACGTTTTTTCTCAGTCAATAGCTTTTTGTTTATGCAAGGTATTTTGAAAACTCCTCACTCATCACTTTCTCTTTGACTTTTCAACATCTGTCATCAAAACAGGATCATTTCTCTTGGCTTTCCTTGTTACTTTGAAAATGAGCTCAGTGTCTTTTAATGCAACTGTTTGATCTTATAGTTTTCCAACTTCTTCTAATATAGTAGAAGTGTCTAATTTCCCGCCACAACTGCCTCCATTCTGGTTTTATTTATAAAGTTCCTGGTAGAATTTAAATTCCACCTTCTTTCTTGAAACTCCATAGGTCTGCAAGCTGCTTCATAGCCATTATTTTGTGCTTGAGATTCTTTCTTTATCAACTGTAAAATATTTCATATTATGTTTGTGTTATATCCAGAGTATGAGAGAGAGATATGGCAAAGAGCTTGATGTTATATTGAAAGCAGTTTTATTTCATCATAAATTTATCATCTATTTATAGTTATTTCTTTTCTACAGTCCAGCACACTGAGGCTGATATGAAGAACATTGGTGGGCTGATTCAAATTAAAATTTATAGTGCCTCACATAGCAGAAGTACTATTATTTTTGCAATAATAACCCCAGAATGCATTATAGGGAGCAGAACTTTTTTTTTGTTTATTGAAACTTTTCTGTTGTTTTGGGTCATGCTGTACAAGTCCACCCTGGAAATGGAAGGCATAGAGGGCAGCAGCTTGGATTAGGGTCTCAAACTCGAGCTAATGAGTGTTTAGATATTAGACTTAATGTAAAGCAATTGTCATTGTGTTTACAGATATTGACGAATGTCAGCAAGGGACTATGTGCATAAATGGGCAGTGCAGAAACACCGACGGCTCCTTCAGGTGTACCTGCGGGCAGGGCTACCAGCTGTCAGCAGCGAAGGACCAGTGTGAAGGTAGGTGTGTGCCAACACGCCTGAACTGCTATGACTGCAGTTTAAGACACCTGCCTTAAAAAATGTGCGCTCGGTAAAGCAAACGTGTGAGTATGTTCCTGAGAAACTACCCAGATGATTGTTTTATTGTGCCAGAATGCAGGGGACTTACACTGAAGTCAGGAAAATCAATGAAACAGGATTGAAAACGGCTGAATTTGAAAAATATGGTATTAGTGATCAGTGGCTGACATTATTATTGGAAAGAAAAATGGTTGCTCCCTGTGTAATTCCTTATGTACAGAAAATCAGTTCTAAAATTTTAGGAAAGTTTCACACAATAGGATTAACACTTACTTAAGGGAATTATGTCTGCCTGGTATTACCTCATGGAATATTAATTATTTAGTTTTTGTGTGCATTGACCTTTTAAAATTCTTCCTTTTTAAAAAAATAAAAGTCACTAAAGACTTTTTAGGCAGACTGAAATAGTGTCTGCCTTGTACTCAGGGATACAGTTGGTGCAATGTGCTCTGTTTCTACAGGTGACGGTGAAGGTTCTGGACCTTGCTGGGGTTGACCTTAGACTTTAAAAAGTTAATTTTTATCATTGAACTTCATACAGAATTATAAGTTGACTCTTTAACAACACACATTTGAACTTCACAAGTCCATTAATATGCAGATTTTTTTGTAAATACTTAGAGTATTACACCATCTGTGGCTGGTTAAATCCTCAGATACAGAAATGTGGATACAGAAGACCAGCTGTCAGGTTAAATGAGGACATTTGACTGTGCGGCAGTCAGTATCCGTAACCTCCGCATTATTCAAGAGTTAACTGTACTTTACTTCTCAGTAAGGAGGATATGTTTCCTGAGTTTAAAGATACTGTGGTATCACCTGTGACAAGCACAGATATCCAGAATTCTTGAAATGTCATTTAAGAACAGAATACACACTGTACATAATCAGTTGTTTTATTATAAGGAAACAATTTCTATCTGTGTCTGTATGTGAACTTAAGACCTTTAATGAGTAGAAAGTTCTCCTGAGGTAGTGTTATAAAAGAGACAAGGTACAATGATACTATAAAGGGATCTACCAATAGTATCATAGCCTGCTTCGATTATTCCTTTCTAGAACATAGAAAGTCATACAGTACCTAACCTAGCGGTGAAGACTGAGCAGACACGTACAAACACACTCTTGTACATGGGTTGATTAGGTGATGTGTTCTCAGTTCTAGTCCCTCTCAAAGTCCTTTATTTTATGAATCCTGAACTGCACAAATGAATGTGTGGCAAGAGTGGAGGTTCACACGTAATATAATAAGGCCATCGTGTTCACAGGCCTTTCTTTTGAAGAGCCTGTGATGTCACTCCAAGAGATAAGTCAGACACGGGAGAATCACTCACCAGGTTAGCAACAGGGTCACACCAAAATTGAGGAAAAAACTACATGTACCCCACTGTTCATTGCAGCACTATTTATGATAGCTAGGACATGGAAGCAACCTAGATATCCATTGACAGGTGAATGGATAAAGAAACTGTGGTATATATATACAATGGAATATTACTCAGCCATAAAAGGAACACGTTTTAGTCAGTTCTGATGAGGTGGCTCACTTCCCTGGTGGCTCAGACAGTAAAGCGTCTGCCTACAATGCGGGAGACCCGGCTTTGATTCCTGGGTGGGGAAGATCCTCTGGAGAAGGAAATGGAAACCCACTCCAGTACTCTTGGCTGGAAAATCCCATGGGAGGATCCTGGTAGGCTACAGTCCATGGGGTCACAAAGAGTCGGACATGACTGAGCGACTTCATTTCGCTTCAATGAGGTGGATGAACCTAGAATCTATTATGCAGAGTGAAGTAAGTCATAACGAGGAAAACAAATATCGTATATTAGCACATATATGAATCTAGAAAGATGGTACTGATGAACCTATTTGTGGGGCAGCAGAGCAGGTACAGACATAGAACACAGACTTATGGACACGGGAGGATGGGGGGAAGGAGAGATTGGGATAAATGGAGAGAGTAGCATGGAAACATACACTACCGTATGTAAAATAGATAGCCAATGGGAATTTTCTGTATGACTTGGGGAACTCAAACTGGGGCTCTGTAACAACCTAGGGGGTGGAAAGAGGTGGGAGGAGTGTTCAAGAGGGAGGGGCATATGTATACCATGACTGATGCATGTTGATGTATGGCAGAAACCAATGCAATATTGTAAAGCAATTATCCTTCAATTAAAAATAAATAATCACGTTGCCAGATGTAGGCCCATACATGTAAATATAATCAACAAAGTTTATCAGCAACCTACATGAATTAAGTGCCTGCTGATTGGTAAAATACTAGGTCATCTGAAGAGCAGTAAAAGTGTGGTAAACATGGGCTCTGCCTCAAGAAACTTAAAATCTAATGGTGAAAATACGTGATGAAATATATGGAATACATTGCTTTGCCTTTTATATGTGGATATGGTGCAGGCATGTGTGTGAGTCTGAGCTCAGGATTGTGGTTACAGAACAAATGATCTCTAGCAGAAGATGTGTGCATCAAGGAGGAAAGATTCAGAGGAAACGTAGGTATCCGATAGGCTGAGAGCAGGGAAGGACCATTCAATTTGTCCAGAAAATCACTGAGAGAGAGAGAGCAAGCCTGATTGCTGGGGCAGGGGAAGGGGGGGTGGGGGAGGGTGCTAAAGAGTAAGTTATTGAAAAGAAGATATTCATGCCATGACATTTTTCAATCAGGAGTCATCCATCTTTTCTCCTGAAGGGCCAGATAGTTTATTAATGTGTGGTGCTATTTTCCAATAAAACTTTATTAACAATAATAGCAGTGGTAGGCTATAGCTTGCTGATCCCTGCTTTAGGCCATCATAGGCCATAGTGCTTTTAAACTCAGAGTGTTATACTTGAATCTATAGAAGGAATTCCAAGAAGCTGTATTGTGATTCCCAGATTACAGCCAAGTATTTGCCCCTCCTCAGTGCCCAGTTGATACATGTGTACGGATTCTTAGCTCATTGCTCATATGGTTTTCTCTGCTGAAATATTAATGAGTGACCTTTTTACTAGAGCTCAGTCTGAGTCACATGATAAAAATTCTGAATTAATTAGAAATCAGATGGTTTACAGATCTCCTTTACATGAATGATTAAAAACTCACTTTTAGGGATTTCTGTGTGGTCCGGTGGATAGGACTCTGCCTCCTAATACAGGGAATGTAGGTTTGATCCCTGGTTGGGGAACTAAGATTCCCACATGCTGCAGGGCAACTGGACCTATACACCACAGCTAGAGGGAAGCCCTCATGAGGCAACGAAGATCCCATCTGACACAGGCAAATAAATATTTTTTAAAAACCTCCCCTTTAAAGCACCACTTCTAAGCTTCCTTTTACCCTCTTGCTCACAGATATTGATGAATGCCAGCACCATCATCTTTGCAGTAATGGGCAGTGCCGGAACACGGAGGGCTCCTTCCTCTGCGTGTGTGACCACGGTTACAGAGCATCTGCCCTTGGAGACCATTGTGAAGGTGAGAGTTGCTCTTGGTTACAGAATCACAGAAGGCCAGAATCCAAATCAGGGAAATCTGAACATCATCCTGGCTTCTGTCCTCAACCCCATACTTTTGACTTCACGGTTGAGAACTTTTGATCCCTGAGAGATATTTTCCCCAAGGTCACACAAATAATGCAAAGAAATGCGAGGATCAGGTTTTCTTTGCTCTGCTCCGAGCAGTTTTTTAGAAGAATTATACCAACTAAGTGAATAAAGAAGCAGTGTAACTTTTCTCAGAAATGGATAGTTTATCCTGAGTATCTCATACTTTGTAGCATCCACTGGGGTGCAGGACCAATGGTCCCAACGGTCCAAGTAAGCAAAGACGAGTTAATTTTCTAGATAACTGTAAATTTTTAAAAGCCAGACTTTAATTTCAAGCTTTTCACATAAAATATTTCTAAAAAATATCCCACTGTGAGTCTTAAACTACTTTCACTACCTGCCTTGGCTCAGAGCCCCTCTGAGGTGGCCAGGGTTGCTATAGCCACCTGTCACCAGCCTGGGGCTTGTGAATTCTCTGGGTTCACTGTCCACCCAAGTAACAGTGTTTTTTTCCAGTTTACCTACTGATTTGCTACTGTTAGATCCAATCAGTTTTGAAACAAGGAATGTGAACACAACAGAGTTTGCCTCACATAGTAAGATAGAGTATGTGTGAGGGTCTGAACCCTGCTTTTTATAGAAGAGAATGAGCTTGTTTAGTGACTGGTTTTGTGACACATACTTCAGTGGCTCCAGATACGTTTCAGTTCCATGGATTGGGCAAGATCAACTGTATTATATAGTATCCTTCTCCTCTGACCAGAGAACTTGACACATACAGTCATAACTTGTCTGGAGGGCAAGTGGGGGCAGTTTCCAAGGTGTTAAAATGTACATTATTGTTGAATCAGTGAATCATCGTCTAGGATTTTATCCTAAGGTGGTAATGTTCTTTGAAGAGTTAATAATACAACCAGTGAAAAGTTGCAATCAATGTACCTATTAAAAAAATAGGCAGATGATAAAGTGATAAGTCAAAATACTAATTGATTTTTCTGAAACCTGTGAATGGGGAACAGTACAATATCTGGGTAAATGTTGATGATTTGACATAGTGGCATTCCAGAATGGAAGGAGACAATTGTATTCCCAGGAACCAGCCATGGAAGGGTCTGTTCTAGAAACGGGTAGGTGGCCCGGCACATGCTAAGTAAGGCACTGAAAAGCTACACTGACGCCAGTACATATTCTGCCCTAATTCCTGGCCTAGCTGAGAGGATAAGCAGGTCATTGACTAAATCTTGGACAATAGGTCCTTATTATAGGATATATTCCTCTTATTTTGGCTGTTTTAATGTGTAACCATTTCACCAGGAGTCTAATATTTTTTATTCTGAAACCGTTATATGAAGAGCCAAATAAAAACATTTACTCAGCTTTCTTGTCATTATTAGTATATATGTTCCATAAGAAAGCTTCTTTTCAGAAAAAGAAAAATTTGACAGATACAAAAAAGAAAAGTAGAAATTGATTAAACAAAAAGCTACTTAATAAAATGGACCAATTTCGTGTAAATCTTAGAAGAAAGAAAAAATTAGAAATCTAAAAGGATTTGAGCAGTATAGAGCAAATTAAAACACAAAAAGACAGTAGTACATTTGTATCTAAAATAGATTGGATCAAATCATTGAAATGGGTACTTTTTAAAAGAAAATTTAAATCATCAAAATCAACCCAAGAAGTAAAACATCCGAAATAACATGTATCCCTACAAGAAATTGGAATATGTATCAAAAGATCATCTTTAAAAGATAGAAACTTCCTTTTTAACTATATCATCAGACCCTTTTCAAATCAGGGCTAATTTCTCTATTGTTTTGGATTATAAATAAGACTGGAGTCCATTCAATTACTTCAGAGCTCCTTTTTAAATTATTATTATTATTATTTTATTTTTTTCTTATCCTGTTAGTTTTGCCGTACATTGACATGAATCTGCCATGGGTATACATGTGTTCCTCTTCCAGAACCCCACTCCCTCCTCCCTCCTGATTCCATCCCTCTGGGTCATCCCGGTTCACCAGCCCTGAGCACCCTGTCTCAAGCATCAAACCTGGGCTGGCGATTGATTTCACATGTGATAATTTACATGTTTCAATGCTGTTCTCCCATATCATCCCACCCTTGCCCTCTCCCATAGAGTCCAAAAGACTGTTCTATACATCTGCGTCACTTTTGCTGTCTCGCATACAGGGTTATCGTTACCATCTTTCTAAATTCCATATATATGCGTTAGTATACTGTAATGTTGGTTTTCCTTCTGGCTTACTTCACTCTGTATAACAGGCTCCAGTTTCGTCCACCTCAGTAGAACTGATTCAAATTTTAATGGCTGAGTAATATTCCATTGTGTATATGTACCACAGCTTTCTTATCCATTCGTCTGCTGATGGACATCTAGGTTGCTTCCATATCCTGGCTATTGTAAACAGTGTGGCGATGAACATTGGGGTACATGTGTCTCTTTCAATTTTTGTTTCCCTGGTGTGTATGCAAAAAGACAATCTGTTTAACAGGTGGTGCTGGGAAAACTGGTCAACCACTTGTAAAAGAATGAAACTAGAACACTTTCTAAGACCATACACAAAAATAAACTCAAAATGGATCAAAGATCTAAATGTAAGACCAGAAACTATAAAACTTCTAGAGGAAAACAGACAAAACACTCTCTGACATAAACCAAAGCAAGATCCTCTATGACCCACCTCCCAGAATATTGGAAATAAAAGCAAAAATAAACAAATGGGACCTAATTAAAATTAAAAGCTTCTGCACAACAAAGGAAACTAAAAGCAAGGTGAAAAGGCAGCCTTCAGAATGGGAGAAAATAATAGCAAACGAAGCAATGGACAAACAATTAATCTCAAAAATATACAAGGAACTCCTGCAGCTCAATTCCAGAAAAATAAATGACCCAATCAAAAAGTGGACCAAAACCTGAGAAAAAGATTCATAGTTTGTCTTCTTGTAGCCTTTCTCTGTTGGTCATTTCTTTGCAGACCAAGTTGAAACAGGGAAGTGCTGGTATTTCTTACCTTCTGACATTTATTTCCAAGTCAAAGTCATCCATTTATTCTTTTATGCATTTATTCAACAAATATTTGGGACTTCCCTGGTAGTTGAGTGGCTAAGACTCCACACATCCAGTGGTAGGGGCCTGGGTTCAATCCCTGATCAAGAAACTAGATCTTGCTTGCCACAGCTAAAGATGCCACATACTGCAACTAAGACCTGACACAGAGAAATAAACTAAAAAAGTAAATTTTTTAGAGCAACAGCAACAACAAAAACCCAAATATTTCAGTGACAAGGATGTGCCAGGCACTCTTTTAGGTGCAGGATATACAGCAGTAAACTAAACAAGGAAAAAAGTCTTGCCCTTCTGTAGCTTACATTTCAGTGAGGGAGAAAACAATAAACATGATGAAGTAAACTTGTATAGTTTTTAAATAGCAATAAATGTTAAGGGGAAAATTAAAGTAGGGTACATGAGGAGTGCTGAGGGAAGAAGGGAGAGTTTTAAATAAGTGGGCAAGCAGAAGCTAGTCTGAGATGATGACATTTGATTATGGGGGGAGTGTTCCATGAAAAGCCTTTGTGAAGGGAATTAGGAACTTGGGCGTTTTAAGTTTGCAATGCCTACAATGAATATCCAAATCAAGATATCTGAAAGGCAACTGGATTTACGTGTTTGGAATTCAGCAGTTAAGTTCTGAGCTGGGATTCATCAGCATGTAGACAGTGTTTAAAGCCATGAAGTTGGATGGGATCACCATGGAAGTGCATGTAGCTAAGGCAGAAGTGGTCCAAAAACTGTCATTGTCCCTCATTTACAAGTGAAGAGGTGATAGGAACAAGCAAAGGGGATTGAGCAAAAGTGGGAGGTGAAGGAGGAAAACCAGAATCCAAGAGATGAAAGTGTTTCAGAGAGGGAGTGATGAGCCTGTGTTAAACGTTGCTGCTAGGCAGACCAAAAGTTGATGGGATTTAGCGAAGTGGAGGTCATTGTGACTGCCAGCAGTCTCAGCGGAGAGGTGACCACGACTGACTGATGCTTTCTTTAAAGCCTGATGGCCAACTCCTACAAGAAATCTTTTCTTTCCTAGAAGAAGTCACTCTTTCATATTATCCTTGGCAGCGGTGCTGGACAATCCCACATTAGGATCTTTTAATATTCCAGCTACTCTGTTTTTTTTTTTTTTGCTTTCTAAGATAGAGGTCTTGCAAAAATATGTAAATTAAACCAGATTCTAAAGTAATAAACTGTTTTAAAATCTGTCCAATTGTTTTTGAACTTTTTAAAATACTGTTGTTTCTTCATATATATTATTTCTCCCAGACTTTGGAAAGTGAAAGAAAATTATTTTAGGGAGAGGTGAACAAAGCTGATAGATTTCCATTATGCTAGGGCATTCATCTAGGTAATGGAGGGTAGTTCCTTAAATTCATATCCTTGGGATTCTACTTGCTGTATTTTGATTTGAAATTTTTCACATAATGCCAATGGTCAGAGATGTTGTTTCTTATTTTGTCGCAGTTTCCTAAAGAGCAAAGAAAGAAAGGTAAATCTAAACATGGATCTCTTAACTCAACACCCATTAGGATGGCTCTGAAGCTATTAGAATAAATAAGGAACAGTTGGAACTCTCCTACCTTGCTGGTGGGATTGTAAAATGATGCAACTGCATTAGAAAACTTCAGAAGTTAAGTCTACTATGTGGCCCTACCATTCCACCCCCTCAGAATCTATCTACTCAAGGAAAAGCATAAGTTAACACAAAGATTTGCATATGAATAAAAATGTCAGTCACAATAGCAAAATTGTAAGCAATCCAAGTACTCAGCACAGGTAAAGGGTAAACAAATCACGAGACATTCATACAACAGAGCACTACTCAGCAATAAGGGGAGAGCTATTGATACTTGTGACAAACCTGGATGACTCTCAAAAACACTGCACTGACCAGAAGCAGCCACATAGAAAAGGGGTACAAGGAAACCTTTGGGGGCATTGGAGATGCTTATACATTTTTTGGTAATGGTTGGCCCAAATTTTTCCCTTCATACATGTTTTATGGCAAAGATCCACCAACAGTAGACTAGAATATTTCCATTTGTCTCAACTACTTCAAAATCACAAAATTAGCAGAAAGTTTGGTCTTAAGAATTATTTTCACAGAGTTTAAGAGCCTTTTCCCAGTTAAATTTGGTTTTAGGAATCTTGATATACCAAAGGTCAGTTAACCAGTAAGTAAACCAGTTGTTGGTGTACTCAGGCTTTGTAAAAGATGCTTGGTTCTCCATGCTATTATCTTTGTTTATTGTGCATATCGCCTTTACTGACTCTCTGATGGCAATGAGAACACCCAAGGCACAAGGTTAACAGGGATGGAGATTCGACAAAAGGGACAAAGGAAAATGTCTCCAGACTTTGTTTGTCACTACTGAGTAACATTCTTAGAAAGATGTTTTATTCGTTCCTTAAAAAAATGTTGCATTCACAACGATGTAAGAATCCAACAGGGGATCCTAAGAGATATAAAATGATACAGAAATGCCTGTGCCTTGGTTGTGCTGGTGGTCACAAGAATGTGTTTACATGTGTCAGAACTCATTAAACTGGACTCTTAGATGCATTTGTAAATTACACTTAAATGAAGTTGGAGAAACGCTAAAAAAGTGGTAAACTGTTTTAGTTGTGAGTCACATCAGCTGTGGTTTACATTTTAGGATCAGTATTCAAAAACACTTTAAAAATGGGTGAACTTCATAAGAATTTCTTTTGATAGAGTGAAATTATAAGGTGCTTCTCTTTTATCTACCCCATGAATGGTTCAGAGGGCAGTTAATTACTTGTTTGGATTCTATGAAAAATACTTAATTCCATGTGCCCACATTTTCAACCAGATAGCAAGGAGAATAGGCTGCAACAGTCTGCATATTCACTTCTTCTGGACCTTTTCACATATTTTAGTTGTCGTTTAGGTGTTCAGTCTTGTCTGACTCTTTGCAACCCTATGGACTATAGCACACCAGGTTTCCCTGTCCTTCACCATCTCCTGGAGTTTACTCGAATTCATGTCCATTGAGTCGGTGATGCCACCCAACCATCTCATCCTGTCATCCCCTTCTCCTCCTGCCTTGTCATTCCCAGTAGCAGGTTCATTTCCGATGAATTGGTTCTTCACATCAGGTACCAAAGTATTGGAGCTTCAGCATCAGTCCTTCCAATGAATATTCAAGGTTGATTTCCTTTAAGATTGACTGGTTGGATCTCCTTGCAGTCCAAAGGACTCTCAAGAGTCTTCTCCAGTGCTTGAACTCCAGCACAGTTTGAAAGCATCAATTCTTGGGTTCTCAGCCTTCTTTATGGTCCAACTCTCACATCCATAGCTGACTATGGAAAAGCCATAGCTTTGACCTTTGTCAGCAAAGTGATGTTTCTGCTTTTTAATACGCTGTCTAGGTTTGTCTTATCTTTTCTTCCAAAGAGCAAGAGTCTTTTAATTTCGTGGCTGTAGTCACCGTCCGCAGTGACTTTGGAGCCTAAGAAAATAAAGTCTGTCCTGTTTCCATTTTTCTCCTTTCTGTTTGCCATGAAGTGATGGAACCAGATGCCGTGATCTTAGTTTTTTGAATGTTGAGTTTTAAGCCAGCTTTATCACTTTGCCCTTTTACCTTCATAAAAAGGATCTTTAGTTCCTCTTCTCTTTGTCCCATTAGGAAGGTATCATCTGCATACCTGAGGTTGTTGATGTTTATCCTGGCAATTTTGATTCCAGCTTGTGATTCATCCACCCTGGCATTTCACATGATATATTCTGCATAGAAGTTAAAAAGCAGGGTGACAGTATACAGCCTTGATGTACTCCTTTCCCAGTTTTGAACCAGTCAGTTGTTGCGTATCATGTCCTGTTCTTATTATTGCTTCTTGACCTGCATACAGGTTTTGCAGGAGGCAGTTAAGGTGGTCTGGTATTCCCATCTCTGCAAGAGTTTTCCACAATTTGTTGTGATCCACATAGTCAAAGGCTTTAGTGTAGTCAGTGAAAGCAGAAGTAGATGTTTTTCCAGAATTCTCTTGCTGTTTGTATGATCCATTGGATGTTGGCAACTTGATGTCTGGTTCCTTTGCCTTTTCTAAATTTAGCTTGTACATTGGAAGTACTCGGTTCACGAACTGTTGAAGCCTAGTTTGAAGGGTTTTGAGCATTACTTTGCTAGTATGTAAAATGAGTGCAGTTGTATTTTAGTAGCAATCTTATTTGCAAGAAATACCATAATATACCAAATTCTGGGTGAACAAAGAAGGTTTTGTCCTTTAGGTTTCTTCAGTGCTAATAATTTGAATCTTACACATACAACAGAATTGAGACTCATGGAGTGTGTTAGGAATAATGAACATTGATAGGAGTAATTGAGGTTATAAACAACCCTTGTGAAAGATCTACCTCAGGTTCATGCAGTGAGCGGGGTCATTAATTGTCTTACGTGCTCACAGTCAAAACTCATTAGTGCTTACATAAACCGGTTTTAGTTGGACATATGTTACACATATATACGTTTTTAAAAAGTCCAGACAGCGTTATACCTGTTTGTGATAACTTCTGAGTAAGTGACTTCTGATTTTGCTCATTCCTTTGCCTTCCAAAAACTCCTCTTATTACCCCTCTGCCACTGTTCACCCTGCTGTCAAGGCTTCAAGTAAGTTCCTTCTATTACACAAGCTACCTTTAATCTTTGCAGTATCCCTTCTCTAAATTCATGTGACTCTGGAAGTTGGTACTATTCTTGTGATGTATATCTTTGACAATTCTTAAATTATTTTGCATTTACGAGACAGCAAAAGAAATGCAGATATATAAAACAGTCTTTTGGACTCTCTGGGAGAGGGCAAGGATGGGATGATACGGGAGAACAGCATTGAAACATGTTAATCATCATATGTGAAACCAATTGCCAGGCCAGGTTTGATGCTCAGGGCTGGTACACTGGGATGACCCAGAGAGAGGGAATTGGGAGGGAGGTGGGAGGGGGTTCTGGAAGGGGAACATATGTATACCCATGGCAGATTAATGTCAATGTATGGCAAAACCAACACGATAATGTAAAGAAAATTAAATAAATTTTAAAAAATTATTTTGCATTTATAAATCAATTCAGTATTTTTGTGTTTACTTTTATAATACAATTTAGGGATTTTTTTGTACAATCATTTTTCTTTGGAGTCAGGGAGCATGCCAGATTATGTAAAATCTTTCCTGTGATGTGTAAATACAGGATCTTGTATAGGATCTATTTATACTGTACAAATTTTAAAAGCTAAAATCCTTTCAAAATGTTTCATTTTTAATAACTCTAAAAGGTAAACAGTCAATCATTTAAAATCATGCATTACCAGAGATGTAAAATAATGTTCATTTATGTGAGTCTAGTGTGTAAAGATAAGGAAAATGTTTTTCTTAATACAGTTTGTCTTTTACATCTTGTAAATTGACTTGTAGATATCAATGAATGCTTGGAGGACAAGAGTGTTTGCCAGGGAGGAGACTGCATTAATACTAAAGGGTCCTATGAGTGTACTTGTCCAGATGGATTCCAGCTAAATGACAATAAAGGATGTCAAGGTAAACTTCTTTCTCTGCTTTTTAAAATATAATTTACGTAATTACTCAGTTCTGTGTTGCTTCCTGTTAATAGTTTATGGATTTACCACTGTATAAATAAATGAGCTATGCAAATTTGTATTATTATAATTTTTTTTGAGTCTACATTAAGTAGAGGAAGTTCCTGCTTTGCACTGCACCAAACTAACTGAAACGCATGCATTTTGGAACTGTGTCCTAGCTTTACATGCTTCTGTGGTAACTATGATCATCTGTACTTTGCTGTTCTTTGCTTCCTTTGGCCAACCTTGGTAATTGATTCTAAGTTACCTTTTCCCTTTTACATATCCTTCATGGGCCTAATTCATTTTGTCCCATAACATGTTTCTGCTTTTTTGTTTTTCCTGATCCCTGTTTTTACTCAGAATCTAGCTTTTCCTCTCTCCAAAAAAGCCTGATTAATAATTTGGTCATAATTACAGAGGACAGAATTTTATATTTTTTCAAAGAGCTATCACATTTGATCTCCCGAACAGCTGTCTTCCTCCCCTTATCTGCTGTTTCACTTTCTGCAGTTTGTTACCCGCAGTCAGCTGCGGCCTGAAAATATATGGAAAATTCCAGAAACAATTTGCGAATTTTAAACTACTTGCTGTTCTAACTAGTATATGAAATTTCATGCCATCCCATTTCATCCTGCTCTGGATGTGTCCAACACATCTCATGTGTTAGTCACTTAGTAGCCATCTCTACTGGAGAAGGCGATGGCACCCCACTCCAGGACTCTTGCCTTGAAAACCCAATGGACGGAGGGAGGCTGGTAGGCTGCAGTCCATGGGGTTGCTAGGAGTCGGACACGATGGAGTGACTTCACTTTCACTTTTCCCTTTCATGCATTGGAGAAGGAAATGGCAACCCACTCCAGTGTTCTTGCCTGGAGAATCCCAGGGATGGGGGCGCCTGGTGGGCTGCCGTCTATGGGGTCGCACAGAGTCGGACACGACTAAAGCGACTTAGCGGCAGCACCCACCTCTATTGTCATCAGACCCGCTGTTGAGGTACCACAGTGCCTGTGTTCCAGCAGCTCTTACCTCATAATGGTTCCAGAGAACAAGGGTCATGATTCAAACCATTTGGATATACCAAAAAGAAGCCACAATGGTATTTTTTTTTTTAAATGAGGAAGTGAAAGTTCTTGACTTACTAAGAAAAGAAAAAAAAAAATCCAGTTTTAAGGTTGCTAAGATCAATGGCAGGAACAAATCTTTTATCTGTGATACTGTGAAGAGGGAAGAAGAAATTCGTTCTGTTTTTGTTGTTGACCCTCAAACTGCAAAAGTCACAACCACCGTGCATGCTAAGACCTTATAAGATGAAAGAGGCATTAAACTTGTACAGTAAGATAATTGCAAAGAGAGAGAAATTGTGTTCATATAACTTTTATTATGGTATACTGTTCTCATTCTATTTTATTATTAGTTGTTAATCTCTTACTGTGCCTTATTAATTAAAATTTATTATATGTATATATAAGAAAAAAGTAGTATATACATGGTTTGGTACTATCCATAGTTTCAAGTATCCAACTGGGGATCTTATAATGTATTCTTTGGGGATAAAGGGGGACTAACTGTACAGTGGACACAAAGTACTAATAACATAGCACCGATCACAGCACAGTTTTAACTGAATGCCTGTTGTATGCCAGTTACTGTATTACCTCACTTAATTTGTAGAGAATTGAGGAGGAAACTTTTATCCATTTTGTGACTGAGTAACAGAAGCTCAGAGAAGTTAATTAGCATGCTCCTCACTAAGAAGTAATTGATATACACAATTTCCACGTTCCCCATGCACTGAGCCACCTGGGTTGAGTTCAGCCATTTCAATAAGTATCTTTACTGTTGGGTAGTTCAGCTTTCTTAATGCAGCCAAGGTACTCCTCTCTCCCTTCTAAATGAGAGAAGTTCTCTGGGAAAGTTATATTTTTGGGGTTTTGTCTTTTCTTTTGCATTTTATATCTTATATTTATCCCTAAACATGTTTTGTACTTTTTTTTTTAAAGATTATTTTGTGTATATATAGATATACTTGCGTGATATACTGTAGTCGACATTCAAGAGGGCTTGCTGCTGTCAGATGTCACGCACTAACCTCACCCATCCTAACTGTATTAAACGCATTTCATTCATGTAAATAAACCTGGGACATTTGGCCCTCGTAAAAAAAAAAAAAAAAAGAGGAATTGAACTGAGATTTGAACCCACGATCTTTCCCCATTATTTTCTCTGCATTGCCATGCCAATTATTGTTACATTTGTAGCCAAAGGAAAGAAGACAGATTCAGTGATTTTCCCCCCCAGTATAATGCACAGTTATTTTTGATGTTGTGATTAAAAAATCACATTTGTTCCAACATTTTTAGCTACACCTAATTACCCCACGAATTTTCCTATAATTGTTAGTCTTAATAAACCCATGCCTTTTTCCATTGAAAACTCACACTTACCTGTTCTCTTATTTATTTCTAATACTAAATTTTCTTATTATTCCTCCACCATTATGGAACTCTGTAATGTATCCCAAAATACATATTAATAAAAGATTGTTGGAGTCATTTTTATCTGTTGTTCCTGGACGTGTGTGACTTTTAAAATTCTGGTTTGTCATAATTTATATTCCTCTCACATGTCTCAAATCACAGTATTCTTAAAAAAGGGAATATGGTGTCTACTCTCTTAGTTGCGGTTCTAGAATATTTACCCTATGTATCTTATCTGCATTCAGCTCTGTGTCCCTGAGATATAAAAGCATGGACCTTTGCCTCAAGATCTTTTAAAATTAATGCCCTTACTGATCCCAGGATGTAAATATTCTGCAGCATGTACCTCAGACGAGAGTGTATATTTATTTACCTTCAAGGTAAACTTAAATTTTTCAGTGTTCCTAGTACAGAAATTAAATGTGCTTGGACTTTGTGCAGTTGAGAAGAAAGATTTGAATTGTAAATTTATGACAGTATTTTCCATTTGGGGGACTTTTAAATCTTAATAAATCTTGATTTATATAAAAATGCCAGGAGATACCCCTAAACCCCTGAATCCTGTTTTTATTACAGACATTTGGGCTTAGGAATAATTTTTTTGTTTTTTCTTGTCACAAAGTTTTGACCAAATAGAAGTAAAACCAAGTCTTGTATAAATGGACCATGAGTTCATATTGCAAAGTTTATGTACTTCTAGAGTTAAATTACAAGAAACTAATTTAATCATCTGATTAATTAATTATACTGCCTTCTCTCAGTATATTAAATTTATGTTTGTGATTTTTTTTTTATTTATTTTTTTTATTATTGTTTTTGCCATACATTGTCATGATATCACCATGGGTTTACATATGCTTCCCCTCCGGGTCCCCCCTCCCTCCTCCCTCCCCCCCGGGAAATCTCGCTGCACCAGTCCCGAGCATCAATCCTGGGCTGGCGATTGATTAGACACATGACAATTAACATGCTTCAATGCCCTTCTCCCATCTCATCCCACCCTTACCCTCATCCACAAAGTCCACAAGTCTATTCTATACATCTGCATTCCTTTTGTTGTCTCCCATGTTGGGTTCTCATTACTGTCTTTCTAAATTCCATATATATGTGTTAATATACTGTATTGTTGTTTTTGCTTCTGGCTTAAAGAAGCACATTTAGGAACTCAAATGTGGCTGCTTCAAACATATGATGTTTTATTGACTATAAATCATTATTAAATTGACTTTATTCTCAGTCACATTGGTGACTCCCAATTTCCAGAATAAATTAATATGTCTACTTGAAAAACATATCCAAATTAATGAAAAATATTCCTGCAGTGGAATATAGTACCATTTTAAAAATAATATCTATGAATTTGCTCCATCACCCACCTACTCTGATTAGAGGCTGTTTATAATGTCTTATGCACTGACCTTGTTTTGAATCCTCTCTCTCTGCCGCATCACTGGAGGCAGGTTTATGATCCTTAACTCTGTTGAAGTTAGTAGCCTACTTCTATTTAATCCCATGATCATGTCAGCATTCTGTATGTGGGCATAGATTTCAGAGTTTTTTTAATGCTGAAAACATAATTTATGACAATGTGAATAACCATGGAACATATTTGAAAAATAATGTGTGATAGGCATAAAGTTTAAATCTTACCTAATAATCTGAAGTCAGGTCCATATTCAGGAAGGCATTTTCAATTGAAAGTATAAGAATCTCTTCCCTCAGGACAATAAACAATGATACACAGACAGCATGGAAATTCTGTTAATAGTCTCTTTAGGAATGTGGCAGCATACATTTGAGCTTCAGAATACATTCAGTTTCACATTTTGACTTACACATGCCAAATTGTGAATTTCTGTGGAATCTCGGACCCATGAAAGAAACCCAACTTAAATACAGTCTGACTTTCAGCTGAGTTACTAGCAGCATAGTTTAGAAATGCCTCAATAAGTACAACCCAAATTGAATGCATATGTTTCTCTGGTTCCAGATATTCATGTTGTTCTTTCTTGGTGGTTTCCTGGAAAAAAGTCTGGGAATTTGTCTACAATTCCTGTCATCAGACTTTTTAGACAATTATTTGTTAATCAGTGACTTCTCTTGAAGCAAAAATGTTTATGCACATGATTCCCTATGCAAAGTTGCAAAGTCTGGCAGTTTTTAAAAGGTCACATTGTCATAGGTAAAGTAAGAAGATGGTCTCAGATAACCCCTAGGGCTCTACAGGATGGACAGCGACCCTGGACTTGACCCCACGCCAGTGGAACTTTATGGCACCTTGTTGCCCAGGTGGAGGGTAACAGAGTCCAGGCAGCAGTTTGTAAAGAAAGAACAGTGCCGACGGGTAAAAGGAGGTCAGAGGTCAGGAAAGATTGCAATCTAAGGTATTTTCAGTAGATAGCAAACATAGAAGATACCAGAGAAGTTACTAAAGAAGGATTTCACAGAGTGAAATCATATTAAGAAATAGTAAAATAGGAAATGATTCATTACTCTTTCTTGAAATATTTTAAAATAAGTGACAATAACCAGGATGGGAGAGTTGTTAAGAAAATGAGTAATTCCTGCTTGATTTCTTAGTTAGGTTTGGCAGTAGATAAGCCAACTAGCCTGAAATATATGGCAGATGGAAGGGTAAAGAGTTCAGGCTTAATATACAGATAGCTAAATCAGTAATATTGCCAGAACTCCTGTTTTACAATGAGAGGAACAGACCTGAAGAAGAGCCCCAGGAGACCCTGGATACAGGGAAAGGAGTGACCCTCTGGAAGAGGGGAGCTGCCAGCTTGGTGGCTAAGCATGTTCTCTAGGTCACTGTGAAGGCCCCTCATCTGTAGTTTTCCATGCTCCCATTCAACTTAATAGTTATTTGTCTTGATGTCTGCCTCCCCTATCATGCTGTGAGCTTCACTACAGTACGGGCCCCTGCCTGCTCAAACCATCTTTTAGGAAACCATCAGCAAAAGTTTTTAATTGAATTGAAAATGGACTTGAAAATTGTTTTTTGTTTTTTCTTTGCATAGGGGTATAGCTGATTAACAAATAATATTGTGATGGTTTCAGATGAATTCTGAAGGGACTCAGCCATGCATATACCTGTATTCATTCTCCCCCAAACTCCCCTCCCATCTAGGCTGCCACGTAACATTGAGCAGAGTTCCATGTAGGTCCCTGTTGATTATCCATTTTAAATATTTAAAATATAACAGTGTGTACATGTCCATCCCAGATTCCCTAACTATCCCTTCCCTGCATCCTTCCCCTGGAAACCATAAGAACATTCTTGAAGTCTGTGAGTCTGCTTCTGTTTTGTAAGTAAGTTCATTTGTATCCTTTCTTTTTAAATTTCACATAAAAGAGATGTCATATGATATTTCTGCTTTTCTGTCTGACTTCCTTCACTCTATGTGACACTCTCTAGGTCCACTTATATTGCTGCAAATGGCATTATTTCATTCTGTTTTAATGAGTACTATTCCATTGTATGTATGTACCACATTAAAGATGGACTTTTAAGATGATGTGTCAAGGGCCTATTTGTTGTTAAGTCTGTAAGTCCTATCTGACTCTTTGGCAACCCCATGGACTGTAGCCACCAGGCTCCTTTATCCATGGGATTTCCCAGGCAAGAACTCTGGAATGGGTTGCCATTTCCTTCTCCAGGGGATCTTCCTGACCCAAGGATCAAACCCACATCTCCCACCTTGACAGGTGGATTCTTTTCCACTGAGCCACCAGGGAAGCCCCAGGGCCTCGTTAGTAAGAAATGACTTCAGAAAGACAGGAAAATGACCTTAGTAGGGCTCCTGCTTGGATGGTACCTAGGACATGTACCTTTATGACTCCAGTTGACTAAAAGAAGCTTAATCAATCACTGTTCAGTTAGAACAGAATGAACAAAACTGAGAGTTTTTGGTGAACAAGTATTCGTAATACACTCTTCACTTGCTATACTGGGAGGTGGACTGAGTTAAAATATGCAGTTCTCTTGAAGAAGCAGCCAGTGTAAGAGGGACACAGAGGAGACAAACAGCAGTTAAAATTCAGTGCACACAGGCAGTCATGTGTCAGCACCATCGTGAATAGGTGAGCCATTCTCCATGATTCCTTACGTTGTCCCCTTCAGATGCTCTTAGCCAGCATCATTAGGACTGCTTTGAAAGAACACTGCATGGACACCAAACACTTCTTGCATTATTAGCATTTAGAAGTACATCCTCAGCCTGGGAGGGAGCACAATCTTTCTTCATTGAGGACAAGCAGAGTATGAGATGGTCAACACAGTGGTCAACACAACTACAGCATGAATTGTTCATGAGTCTTAGTAATAATCATCACCGCTTTCGTGACTCTTGGTGGCATTGAGTACTGCACTAAGCACCGGATGCTCATCCACTAATCTCATCATCACAAAGCTGTGCAAATATTAAAGGCCACATTTTTCTTGTACTTTATTTCTTGTATCCATTTTCGGTGAGATAGATGGGAGTCAATTGCCTTTGTATATTCAGACATTTGAGAAGTGCCATTTTTGAGTCAAACAGCATTAGACATGTCCAGCCTCACCCTTAAGTTCCCTTCCCAGGGATGGGTAGGCATGAACTTGAGAAGACATACAGGCCACAGGAGAGCTGTTTGCATCATGGTGAAAGAAGACGAAGGAGAACACAGTGTTTGCACTGAAGAGTATTTCACAAAAGACTCAATTTATTAGATACCCTCAAGCCTCCTATATATATATATTTCCCCCCCCCAAGGGTACCCTTGATTTGAACCTATGAACTTGCTTTTTTTTAGAATAAAAATGGTGAACATTGGCTATTTCCCATGATTCAACCCAAATAATTTCTCTCTCCTGACAGTTCAGCTTGTCTTGTGGTCTGGTGTATATACAAACTGTGTAGTGTGCCACCAAATACACGTCTGGCCATTTTGTAATAGATTTTGCTTCCTGTCTTATCTGATATCATCAGAAAGCAAAACAGATATTTTTCAAGTTTGTGGAACTCTTCTTGATTCCAGATATTAATGAATGTGAACAACCCGGACTCTGTGGTCCTCATGGAGAATGTTTAAACACAGACAGTTCTTTTCACTGCGTCTGCGAACAGGGTTTCTCAATCTCTGCAGATGGACGTACATGTGAAGGTAAGACAAACAATAAGACCTCATGTAATTATTGCATGATAAAGCAGAGAGGAGATGCCTTTCTATTTTGATCAACACAGGCTCTGAGACACTGACAGGCACTGTGATTTAAGGCCTTGGGGCACATATGCACCAAGGGGACCCCTCCCTGAAATGCAGCTCAAAGTGGCTAGGATTTACTGACAGGATAAACTGCTATTATAATGGTAAAAATACTCACAGGTGATTCCATGACTGGTACTGAATTTGGTACTGAATTAATGAGTCAAAAGTGCGGGAGGTGATGATTTTAGATGCACATGGGAGACAGGAAAATGGAGCAACATCCCTGGTGTAACCAAGACTCTGTTGATTTTGATTATGTTTCATATAGATCATCTGTATCATTCTGTATATAAACATGCCTTGCTTGATTTTTCTCTGTACTATTGTCAGCAGAGTTTTTCCAGAGTTATTCCTCTAAGATTCTTTGCTCTGAACCAGTATATTTTTCTACCTTTCAGTATTTATTATATCCTAGGAGCAAATTAAGTTGTAAGACATTAAGATGACATGTTGGCTTCCTACTGGCAACCTCTTTATGTTTGCAGGGCTGCAGCACTGGTTATATAGAAAAGATTTATATTCTTGATGACTTATGATAGTTTGATAAATTGAAGAATAATTCATCTGAACGTTTATAAAGGTAAACTGAGAAGAGTCCTGTAATCATAATTTTTCATCCATCCCTTTGAGAATCTAGGTTATCAAAACCCAGCTCTGTTTTAAAGAAGTATGAAGGTTCTGTTCTGGGCCTGTAGTAGGACTTAGTCTCTTTGCTTTAAAAAGGAGTGGAGCAGGAAGTGGGTTCTCTCCTTACTCACACCACAGTGGAATCGAGCCGAGGACCGGCAACCAGGTTCATCTGAAACTAATTATTTTATTGAGAAGAATAAACTGATCTTATAAAAAGCAGGAGATTGTTGAAATTGCTCTCCTGCTGAGCAGACAAAACATGAATGCCAGATTTGGCTTCAGCTGAAAGAGAGATAGTGCAGGGTAGGGTTTAAAGATTATGAGGGGTTTGGAAGTGATCAGAAGTGGGGAAATGGAGAAAAACATCATAAAGAAGATGCCCATGAGAGGTTTACTCCATGTTTCAGTGGTTTGAGTTCTAATTAATTTTATATTTAGAGCTCTGAGACTAGAGTTCATAAGAAAGAGCATGAATGTAGGCCTTCTAGGGGGATCACAGAATTCCCTAGTAGAGAGGATAGGGTGCTAGCTGACTTGAGTGACTGAAGAAATGAAGTTTTTAGAATGTTCATTTCCCTGCCCTCTAGAAGGGTGCAGGTTTGCTTCTTCAGCTAGCTGTAAAACATAGCTAGTAAGGTCTTCCTTAACTGAGAAATGGTCCAAGTTACAGATACCAGTAGCTGTGCCATGCAAAACTGTATTTTAAAAAAATGTAAAAGTCATCTCAAGTGTTCACCAGTCAAAGCCAGATACCAGTATAAACATACTCACGTTTGTTTTTTCTTTTGTACTTTGTACTTTTTCTTTAAATCTGTGTCTTTTAAAATCTTTTTTTCTGCAACTCAAGAGTTATATAATCACTGTAACTTAGTTGCAGTTCTAATTTGTTTGGGCATTTACTTGGTGGGGATTTAAATTTTAAACTGTGTCTTTAGAAAACTTCTAGGGCTTTGTAAATTCCTGTACTTTAGTATATGGCCTTTGACCCTTGTTCCATATTTTTTACTCCAGAATCTGGACAATTTTTACAAAAGCAACAAAGCAGATACTTTAGAATATTGTGCTGATATCTGGCAGTATAACTAGAAAGCCCCCTCATTATTAGGCACGTTAATCTCTTTCTTGAATAAGCTTTGGAAGATTTTCATTTTTTATGGTCTTAATCCAGTAGATTAAACTGGCTCAAATTTTCTTTCTTTGTACTTAGTTTGAGACTTGTGATAGTAGCAATATGTCTTGGTTCTACCCCTGGCAGTGGTGTAGGACGGAGCAAGGCCATGTGATTGGGATTTAGCTATGGAGCTGATGTGTATAGGATTTGAATTAACACTGAGAAGTGGCTGGCACTCTTGCTTCGTGCCCATCCATCAGTTTACCTCCTGCCTTCTAATTAAAGCAGCTGAAGCCGCATGGACACGAGGGCTGGCATACCTTGCTTCAAGCAGGGCTGAAGGAATCCCGCCCAGCTGAGGGGAGGAGGACCCTTCCCTAATCCCCCGTGACTTGGAGAGTTGTCAGCATCTGTTCACAGAGATTGAACCACAGTGAAGAGGCATTCTCTGTCAAAATCAGCTGTCTCCTGTATCAAGGAGCAGGATAAAGTCTTTGAAAATCAAAACAGCACCACTGGCTCCATCCTTTCTCTTACGGTGCTCTGGGAGCACGCATGTGGGAGAGGATGGAGAAGCATCTTGTTTTTCCCACATGAGATAAAGAACAAGTGTCATTTGGACTTGGAATAGGAAGTAAGTGGTGGGTGTACAGCTATTTGTTTATTCATTTATTCAGTGACAGAGTGCCTATCCCGTGCCAGGTACTGTTAGTGTTCTGAGGGCAAAATACACCCTGTTCTGGTCCACTGGAACCTACATTCCAGGAGGAGATTTGGGGATAAATGGTACATACTGAAATTATGTTTTTGTATTTAAATCATATAACATGGTTATATTTTAAGGATATAGAGAAGTACAGGGTATGGCATGTCATATATAATCTATAACTCACAGAGGGTTTTTTTTTTTTTTCCCAAGTCCTACATGTGAATGTCAGGAAAGTACAGGGAAGCAAGGCCCTTTGGATTAACTTCCACTTCTGTAATTCTTTCTTTTCTTCTTGTAACTGTGGTTCTTCTCTGCTTGCCACCCCCCTTTACACCCTCTAGCCAGAGATTGTGTAGGAAAGCAAAGGAGACTTTTGACTCCTTTCATTCAGCTCATTGTTTTATATCTTAAATTGGCTTATCCATTTTTTAAATTTTTTTTTATTTTTTAAATTTTCTTTACTTTATTGTGTTGGTTTTGCCATACAATGACATGAAACCGCCATGGGTTTAGATATGCTCCCCCCCGTTTGTTTTAAAAAGGTCCCAGTTCTTTGATGCCTTTATCTTCCTCCACTTTTTAAATTACAGAATTCAAATTTGGCTGATAATGATATATCAGTGTAAGTTCATAGGAAAAATATGTAACCTTCCATTTGTAAGCTGACTCAGAGTTTCATTTCTTCATCGGCAGCAGGATGTGAGTAAGTGGGAAGAAGACTGGGGAAACTTGTGACAGTCAGAATTCTCCGTGTCACCATGTCCGTGCCCTGGCCTCCATGGAGAAAGGCCTCCTGGCCTCTGACTTGGCATCACTGTTCACGTGCCTCTGGGAGGGCTGCTCTTGGCCAGGAATGGCTGTGCTCTCCCAGCTGGCTGTCCATGTCGATTGAGACCTTGTATGACAACAGATGAAACTGGGGACATCAGGCGTCTCTAGACTCCACTGTGGTTTCTAGTCTGTTCACGTAATACACTGTCCACACTCATCTAGCAGGGACCTCAGAGGAGCCTAGTGGCACAGAGGGAGCATCGGTGACTTATGGAACCTGGTTAGTCATGACGAATTAGGCCTCTAAACTATGACCAAAATCACTCCCTAAAATCATGTCCTTTAGAAAGCATCCTTGTTCATTCATCCATTTGACAAATATTTATTGCATGTCTACTATATACTGGCCACACCTAGGAACCAGGGTGATGTCTCTGAACAAAGAATATCTCCCCTTTCTTGGAGACAATAAACTAATGTCAGCTGTGTAATATGCTATAAAGTGGTAAACCTCATGAAAGAGAGCAGAGTAATGGGGATCTGAGGGCTAGAGCAAAGAACAGAAGTTACAAACTAGGCTAGTCACAACTGGCCATTCTGCCTCTATAATGTAGATTAATGAAAGTAATGCTAAAATTGTGTCTGAGTAACAGATGAAGCCATGTTACGTGCTTTTCTTTTTCAAATTGGTCATCGACTGGCTACGTGATAGTAGCCTGTCAGTGAATAGACAGGAGGACGTAAGATTGTCTGCTGAAGGCCTCTTTCCAGTTGTCAACTTGTGAGTTCTGTTGTCCAGATGGGAATAAAAGATCAGACTACAATACCAAGAGCAAGCCCAATGTGGATTATGGGCTTTGCTTGATAATGATGTGTCAGTGTAGGTTCATCAGTCGTAGCAAATGTACCACTCTGGTGGGGGTGGGTGACAGTGGGAGAAGCTAGGGGAGGGGATGGTTTTAGAAAACAAGGGGAATAAGGAAACCTGCTATGAAATTTTATTGTGAACTTAAAACTACTCTTTCAAGCCTGCTTTTAAAAATCAGATATTCCTGAAATTAACCTGTTTTTCATCCAAAAAAAAAAAAACCCTTTAAGATCAATTCTGTATTCAACTGCTATCTTTTTCTCCCCTGAATGTTGTTGGTTGTTTCTTACTTTTCAAAAAAGCACCCCAGATGGAGTGTGTGATCAGGAACTTCTACTGTCACATTCAAAGCAACTCTCATGTTGATTTAAAAATTGAGAACTGTAGGATTGGAAGGGGACTTTTGGAAGATTGAACTTAACTCCGAACCCAAAGCACTCAAAGAATCAAGTCCTATTCTTGGACGGCTGTAAAGTCTCTAATCCTATGACCTGTTTGTATATCTACCGTTACCCGCTTCTTGCTAACACATTCGTCTGGGTGGAAAAACACAGCAAATGCAAGTGATAAGGATGGCTGGCTTCATGAAGTTAACTGAGAACAGTGGCTATCAGAAAGATTAAAAGAAGTTGGGTCCAAACTCTTAGATCAATTTTGTGTGCGTTGGGAACCAGAAAATACACTAAGGACAACCTTTGCCAAATCAAAGAAAGAAAAACGAACTGGGAGTGAGTGTGGTTTTGTTTTCAGACTTTGAGGTGCATTTTCCACGAGCAGTGTAGAAAGAGAGTATAAAACCATGTTGACGGCATTCCAAGGCAGTTGGTGGTTTTGTGGCATGGAGATAGAACTTTATGTCTATCACCAAAGAGAAAATATTTTTGAAAATGACTTAGCCAAGTAGGACATTGAAGCACCCTGACACAATAATATATTACATCTGGCTACTTGGCCCAAAGATTTTTAGATTTTTTAATACTTTTAGGCTTGGAAAGAAAAAAAAAAATCTAGTAAGAGAATACAACCAGAGTATTTTTTTCCTAAAGACAGGGAATTTAGCTTAACAACAGGATCCTTTCCCTCCCTTGTGTGAAAAAGGATCAGACAGCATTCCAGGTAAGGAAAGGAAGTGGCCTCTTGCTCTAAAGGCTACTGTTCTTCACACTCACTCCTTCTGTGAATATACTTGTGCAGAAGTGAATGAAATGGATGTTTAAATCATTAGGGAGAGAGCTGAGGAAATCTTGCTGGAATAAAGCTGCTTTTGGACCTGGAATACATATTTTCCATGCGTTGCTTGATTGTCCTCCATATATCAACATTTTTATAAAGAAATTCACAATGGTGGCAAAAAATTCAAGAGCTCTTCCTAAGCCTTTTATTGCTACTGACCTTTTCATACTCCAGAGCTATGGAGAATCATTTGTTCATAGAAGAAGTAAACACTTCTACTTTCAGCCAAAAAATAGACATGAAGCTTCCAGAAAGGGCAGTCTGTGAACAGGCAGGCTGTCCCTCACATCTTCTGCTGTGTCCCCCAGCTCATGTCTGGGCACCGAGAGCTTCTTGCATCTATTTTGATGAATCTTTGGTTGTCATCAGTAAGCCAAGTTCTCGGTATATCATGGAAGGTTGTTGTCAATGATATTTTTGTACTTTAGACCTAAATTGTAATGCTTCATATATTGAGTCCAGAATCAGTTACTTTGTAGGCGTCTGACACAAAGTATGATGTGGTTGTCTTGGACACCCAGTGTGAGTGGAATGGAGAAACTTCACACATCTGTTTTCATGATGTTATTAAAACAAAAGCAGTAATAGTAATAGCCAACATTCACTGAGTGCTTGTTAGGAGCCAGGTATGTATGCTAACTGTATTGTACCTATTTCCTCTTTTAATTTCACAGCAAGCATATAGGTAGGTTAAATATTAGTTTGTTTTGGTTGCAATAAGCAGCTTAAAATAAGGAAATTTGTTACACTAACAAGAAGTACAATGATTGTTACCTCTCATCTACTATAGGTCTTTATTTCATGTCACTTTCTCAGTAAGTCCTTATTTTTCATTTTTTTGAAGTATAGTTGATTTACAGCTTTATAGCAATAATTAATACATTATTGTGTGTTATTCAATATCAACATTGGATATTATTCATATTCAATATCCTGTGATAAACCTTAATGGGAAAGAATATGGAAAAGATCATTATCCCATGATGGTTTATCACAGGGTATTGAATATAGTTCCCTGTGCTGTACATAGGACCTTGTTATTTATCTGTTGTATATACGCCAGTTTGTATCTGCTAATTCCAAACTCCCTGTCCATCCCTCTCTCACCCTCTCCCTTGGCAACCAGCAATCTAGTCTCTATGTCCCTGATTCCTTCACAGATAGGTTAACTTTTGTGTCATGTTTTTGATTCCACATGTAAGTGATATCATATGGTATTTGACTTTCTCTTTCTGACTTACCCTTAGTGTGATGATCTCTTGTGTCCATGTTGCTGCAAATGGTATTATTTAGTTCTCTTTTATGGTCAAGTAGTATTCTATTGGATATATGTATCACAGCCTCTTTATCTATTCATCTGTCAGTGAGCCTTTTTCTAACCACCCTTTTTTCACCTTCATCCACTCCCCACATTTCTGTTTTCTCTTTCTTTTTTAGACTACCTTATTCTACTTCTTTGTCCTGTTTATTGTCCAATCTTCCTGCTAGACACTAAGGTTCATAACACATGAATCTTTGTCTATTTTGTTCACAGTTTTGTGCCTTTGGGAATATTAGGGTAGGGCCAGCAAAAATTGGGATGGTCAAAAGAGTCATTTGGTTAGTGAATGCGTTCAATAAAGTTCTTAGTGAAAATGAAAAATATGTCTTATTTTTACTTAAAATCAAAGGAATTTTTTGGCCAACCCAGTACTTCGTGGGGAGAAGGCAAAGGCAGCCCACTCTAGTACTCTTGCCTGGGAAATCCCATGGATGGAGGAGCCTGGTAGGCTGCAATCCATGGGGTCGCTAAGAGTCGGACACGACTGAGCGACTTCACTTTCACTTTTCCCTTTCCTGCATTGGAGAAGAAAACGGCAACCCACTCCAGTGTTCTTGCCTGGAGAATCCCAGGATGGGGGAGCCTGGTGGGCGGGCGTCTGTGGGGTCGCACAGAGTCGGACACGACTGAGGCAACTTAGCAGCAGCAGTACTTCGTGAATGAATGAAGGAACTTGGTGCAAAGCCTTCCCTATTTTTTGAAGATCTGATTCCCTAAAGCACACCCTGCTTAGCAACTGGGTACAGCAGTGTCTAAAAAGTTGAGCTGTGGAATTCGAAGACATGGGCTTGAAGTCCTGCTCCAGTGCTTTCAAGTTGTGTGGACTTGACTCGCATGAGTCACATACCTTGGTTCCACATTGCACAATAAGCATACAATGCAGCACCTACATTTTTTTGTAGGAGTTTTTGGAAGAATTAAGTATGTCGATGGGTGTTGGCAAGTATTAACACACTTAGAATGGAGTTTGGTCCCTAGAATATGCTCAATGGATGTGAATTATTGTTAGTATTTTAACACTTCTTACACTGACACCCTAGTTATTGCCATGTGTTTCCCTTCATATGTGGGTACCTAAAAGGAAGGTGGCATTTAAAACCTGTTTATTTTTATTTGATATGTGCTCAGAAAATAGGCAACACACAATTGGGTATTTGTGAATTAAATAGTCTGGCAATTCAAAGTCCAAATCTGGATATAAGTTAATTACTACTATATTTTTTTCTACATTTAAATCCCAGCTTATTAAATTCATGTAGAATATGGTACAGTAAAACATTTATGCATAATTTGCTTTACTTCCTCACCCTTTGTTTTCCCTAAGCATACCATATGACTGACTTTCCCTGTTTACTCCCCAAGTATTTCAAGTTTTTAACGTTTTGATGTGTAAATTGCCAATAAACCCATCATTCATGCTAACACTTGTTTACATTTAAGTAAGTATCGGCATTGTTATTTCTAGAGGAACTATTTTCTGTGGTTTCAAAACTCATCTTTCTTGGCATCCTATATGAATATAGAAAGAAAAATTATAATAGTAAAAAAATGGGAATTTTTTTGGCTGCTCTTATATTGCCTCTGGGGCCTAAGTGTCAGAAAGATGAATCTGGGGTTTGATATGTTTGGCCTGTGGTTAGGGTTTTCTCCCAGTCTCACTGGCAGCACCTCTTAGTGTAAGAAATACTATATGAAAAGAGAATGTACAGCATGGCTCTGAAGTTAGAATAAGATATTATATGTATTTTTAGAAGAGCTCAGGTGTAAAAATATAGAAGCATTAAATGAATGCAAAGATAATCCAAATGATTATAAATAAATATGTTAAAACAAAATTGTTGTCATCTAAAAAACTTAAACCATGTGAAAATGCATGATATGTATTTCACACATAGCATCTTTTTCATATAATTGTGGTAGAAGAAATATGCAATTAAAATTTGGGAAACTTTTTCTAAATGGCCTTGGATTTATTTGGAGAATTTATTAAAATACCCCACTTATGTGATATTCTCTTACATGACAGTAAATTAGAATTTTTGTTTACCTTTGGGAGTAGAAAAAGTTTTGTTTTTTTAAAATGCTTTCTTATCTTCTCCATAAATTTTTATAAATTGTGTGTGTGTCAAATTCAAATACTTCTCCTTAAATTTTTGTTTTTATATAACGTTCAGTCAGTCTATCATAGGAAGAAATAAGAAGAAAATGACTTTTTAAGTTCAGAAATCACTTTGCTTCTCTTTCTCTGAAAAGAAACATGGATGATTTATTGCATTTATAGCTTTTGCTTTTCTGAAAAGAAAAAGTGCTTGGTGTCTGATTAAAAATATACTACTTTTCAACTCGGAATTTTTCCTTAAATGTCACAGATACTCAGTTTGGGATTTGCACCTATAGTACCGAGGTTTTGGCACAATTGAACAAACATCTGGCCCTTGTAAAGGTTTCCTCAGGCAGCACCTCTCTGCTCCACTCATGTCCTGTTCTCTGAGGGGGGGGATCTGAACCCAGTGCAAGCTGGAGGCTTTCAGGGATGTTTAATGAGACAGATGCCCTTTCCAACTGCAGAACCTGAGCTTTGTGGGCTCCCTCGATGAGAAGTGGCCACAGATCCCTTTCCCCATTTGCTTAGTCTTTCACTGCAGGAGCTTGATAAATATAGTTTGAAATGTAAAAGCCAAACTACGCTTCTTCAGTTTTTTTTTTTTTTTTTAAGGCAGTTGATTTAAAATGATTTCATTCATGAGGATTTTCATCCTTGGCCTTAGTCTGAATGATAGAGACAATCATCTTCTGTACATTTATTCCACTTTCTTGTCTTCAAAAGCCATATGGAAATGAGAATAAGGGCTATAATTTAGATATTTGAAAAGTTCTTAGGAATTTTTTAGATCTTCAGAAAAAATCCCACAAAATTTAAAAGCTCATTAATTTTATATTTTATCCTCATGCAGAAAGACATTTAATAAACTGCAGTAATTTTAAACTTATGAAAGGGCATGCAAATTGGAGAAAGAGAAGAGAACTAGGAACCCACTCAGCAGTTCAGATGCGTTTGGGAGGGAGTGTTGCCAGTGAGGGCCTAAGGAGCTGGAGTGACCCAGATCTAGTGTCTTATCATTAATTCTTGGAGAAGGAATGGCAACCCACTCCAGTGTTCTTGCCTGGAGAATCCCAGGGACGGAGGAGCCTGGTGGGCTGCTCTCAAAAGGGTCGCACAGAGTCAGACACAACTGAGGCGACTTAGCATGCATGCATGTGTTGGAGAAAGAAATGGCAACCCACTCCAGTATCCTTGCCTGGAGAATCCCAGGGATGGAGGAGCCTGGTGGGCTGCCGTCTATGGGGTCGCACAGAGCCGGACACGACTGCAGCGACAGCAAAAGCAGCCCAGCATTAATTCTTAGTAGTTAAATACGGCCTCCGTTTCACACATCACAAGTACCAGTCTTCCATTTTCTGTTGCCTGTTGAAATATTCATAATTTCTAAAGCCCTATGTCCTAGAACATTGGGATTTCAGTCCATTCTAAACATATACCAATGCTGTTATAATTCTAAAGAAGTGATTAAAAAATTCGTTCCATAGTAACGCTCAAACACTTTCTACAAGACAGAAAATAGTAGCCTAGTCTGGACAGTATTCAAGTGAGTCCCTTGACTTAACAGTGGATCACATAGAAATGAAAAAAGTTTAAGAAAATATGTATTGTTACATTGGTTCTCATTTTCACCTGTATGGGAGAAAAAAAAATTTTTTTTTTACTTTATTTGCATATGGAGGAAATTGAAGCTTCAAAGAATTTCAGTGGCTTACAATGGACAGATAGGGAGTGGTCCTTTAATAGTTTAGTCTACTAAGTCTTACCAAGGGGAAAGAGAACAAGCTTTTGAATGGTTAAGATTGTCTTTAACCAGGAAATATAGCAGTGTGGACTGGCTTTTTTTCTTTCCAGTAAGCATTTTAAATTGCTTAAAATATATGAAGAAAAGTGAATCAATCATAGGGTACGTTTGGTAAACTTTCAGGGAGTGAGCACACTTGGTAGCAAGCCCCCTGAACCCTCTCTCAAGCTTCTTTCCAATTATCACCCATCCCCTCCTCAAGACCCACACACAGCAGGAACCACAGTTTTGTCTGCATTACCAGGGCTTTGTTGTGCTTGTTTTTGAACATTATCTTCATAGAATCACGTAATAATTACTCATTCGTCTCTGGCTTATTTTGTGCAGCAGTATGCTTGTAAACTTCACCTGTGCTACATGTATCTGACTTCATCTTCACATATGTATTGTCTGAATATACTACAGTTAAGTATCCATTCTATTGTTGATGGGCATTTGGATTCCTTTGTTTGGGACTGTTGTAAATAGGGCTTTAGTGACTAATCTTGAGCATGCCTTCTGATTGACATAATCGCTTGTTTTTGTTGGATACTACCTAGCTGTGTACTCCAGTATTCTCGCCTGGAGAATCCCATGACAGGGGCCTGGAGGGCTACAGCCCATAAGGTCACAGAGTTGGACATGGCTGAAACGACTTAGCATGCACGCGTGTAATTTATAGGTCCTAGATCATACGTAGGTCTCATTTTCTTTTTTTTTTTTAATTGGTTTTGCCATACAATGACATGATATCGCCATGGGTGTACATATGCTCCCCCTCCAGAACCCCCCTCCCTCCTCCCTCCCGACTCCCTCCCCCCGGGAAATCTCGATGCACCAGCCCCGAGCATCAATCCTGGGCTGGCGATTGATTTCACATCTGATACTTAACATGTTTCAATGCCATTCTCCCAATCTCTCTTTCATAGCCAGTTTTTCAGAGTATTAATTTACACTGCTACCAGCTAAGTATGAGACTTCCAGTGCCACATCTTTATCAACAGTTGGAATGGTTAGTCCTTTTAAAGATTAATCATGCTAAGTAGTGGGATCTCGTCATGGTGTCAGTTTGCATTTCCCTTGTAAGGACTGTTGTAGAACAAGTGTTCATACCTTGATATTGGCTCTTTCAGTATTGTTTCATTTGTCTGCTTCTGTATAACATCTCTCTTCCAAAGGGGGTGCTCAATACAACACTCCTGTCAATGGTAACTTCAGATGAACCCAAGTCCTTCATTTTAATGAAGTTTCTAGTATTTTGATTATTTTGAGATCAGTACTTTTTGTGTAATCTTTGATACTCTTTTATATTTTCTTCTGAAAACTTTATTTTATATTTTACATTTGGAACTGCCCTTGCCCAGAAATTGACCTTTGCATATGGTATGAAATAGAGGTCAGATTTACTTTTTTTCTTAAATGGATTCCCGTTTGGGTCATCACTGCTTGAGAAGCACACCCCTTTCCTGCTAATCTACAGTGGTCACTCTATCATGAAACATGTGTTCAAATGTAGATTGGCTTATTTCCTCCTTCATTCTATCCATAGGTTTCTTTATCTACCCTGCACCAATAGCATACTGTCTTAATTATAGTAGCTTTATAGTAAATTTAAATTTATGGTGCTGTAAATTCTAAATTACAATATTTTGTTCTTCACTGAGATTGTCAGGCCTATTCTTGGCCCTTTGCATTTCTGTGTAAGTTTTAGCTTATTGATTTTCACCAAAAAACAAAACTCTACTAGGATTTTGATTGGAATTGCATTGACTCAACAGGTTAATTTGGGAAGTTTCCTATTTTACAGTATTGAGTCTTCCAATCCACAAATAAGACATACCCTTCAGTTTGTTTAGATTTTCTTTCATTTACTGTGGTGTTTTGTAGCGGTTTTTGTGTGTACAGTCTTGCACAAAATATTTAGACTTATGCTGAGGTTTTTAATATTTTTATACTGTTATAACTGGTATTTAAAGTGGTTTTTAACTCTTATAATTGTTTACTAGTTTATAGAGCTACATTTGATTTTTGTACATTGACCTTGTATCCATGACATTACTGAATTTACTTATTTGTAGTAGTTTACCTTCAGATTCTTTTGGATTTTGTACGCAAATCATTATGTTATAGCTGAAAGCTTGTTATTTCAGCTATTTAAAAGTTAGTCTTATTTTTCTTTCAATAATTATACCTTTTCTTACCTGATACTTTCTAGTATCTCTACTACATAGAAGTAGTGATAAATTGTAAATTGTGTTGTTCATATCATCTGTAACTCCACTGTTTTTTGTCTGCCTATTACATAATTTACTGAGGGATTATTTTATAATCTCCATTATTATGGAGATTTATCTGTTTCTGATTTTAATTTGCTGGATTTTGTTTTATATATTTTCTGGCAGTCAGATTAGATATAGAATTTTTGTATTTTCCTGGTCGATTGACCCTTTCATCTCTTTGAAGTGTTAATTTTTCTATCAACGCATCTTACCTTTAAATCTACTGACCTTTATATCTACTGTATCTTTCATGTAGCTACATATGCTTTCTTTCAATTTGATTTTTCACAATGTATCTTTTCCTATATTTCTGTGTTCTTATAATAAAGGTTCTTTCTCCTATAAAAAGGATATACTAGTTCTTTTCTAATTCATGTATACAATTCAGTTTGTATACTTTTAACTATTGGTATTTGGACGATTCAAATCTATATCAACCTCAGTTTTCCAGTTGTCTCATCTCTTTGTTCCTTTTCCTTTCTTTCCTACCCCTACATTTTAGAGTATATTTTATTATATCACTCCCCAGCCCTGTTTTTTAAATATGTTTTTGAAAGAATGCTTTACTATGATTTTTTAGCTGAATACTGAATGAAAGGAAAATAAAATGCACCAAAAGTTAAGTTTGGGATCTAAAACATATTGGCCTAAGTTCTACTTTCACATAATGAAAAGTGAAATTCTATACAGTACTTATCTGTATACAGTAGAAAAGTAAAATCTTCAGAGAGAAAATATAGCTGGCAGTTTACCATTTGTATCTGAGGAAGGGATTGGGTCCAAAGTGTTTATTTTTCATTCAACAAAATCTCTGAATTCATGTACAGGAGACTGTACTTATGGCAGGATCTCCAAAGATTTTGAAAGGAAACAAATATAGCTTTGTGTGCAAAAAAAAAAAAAAAACAAACCCACAAAAACTTAGATTAAAAAACACCCAAAGTTTTTTTGTTTGCTGCATTGTTTTCAATCGCAGCTGCAGTTGTTGAAAATTGCTATAGTGTTCTAACTTAAAATATTTCCTAAGTTAATAATAATCAGCATTTTCTCTTAAGTAATTTTTTTATAAATTCAAGCAAAACAGTTTATTTTAAAATTCAGCATTCAGTTTCTTAATTGTCAACTGAAAGAATTATTTAAACATTACAGATTTTTCAATATTTTAGAATATTTATGAATATGTGTTCTACTTCTGCACAGTTTTACTTTACTCATTGCTGTTAGAATGTAGAATATACTAAGATACATACTCAAGTAAAATACTTTTGGCTTTCATATCTTCAGATAGTTGATTGCAAACAAATAACTTAAGAGTAATGTGTGTTTATTGTGAAAAACTTAGAAAATGATGAAAAGTAAAAAACATTTGTCAGCCAACCAGTTACTATTTGGTCTATTTATTTTTTATAGTTTTCACTATTTAAATGTTATAATAAGATCATATGCTTTTTTTTTTTTTGAGGCAGTGACTACTATTTTATTTTATTTATTTATTTATTTATTTATTTTCTCCCTTTTATTGTTTTTGCCATACAATGTCATGATATCACCATGGGTTTACATATGCTCCCCCTCCAGAAACCCCTCCCTCCCCCCTCCCTCCTCCCTCCCCCCCGGGAAATCTCGATGCACCAGCCCCGAGAATCAATCCTGGGCTGGCGATTGATTAGACATATGATAATTAACATGTTTCAATGCCATTCTCCCATATCATCCCACCCTTTCCCTCATCCACAGAGTCCACGAGTCTATTCTATACATCTGTGTTCCTTTTGCTGTCTCGCATGTTGGGTTCTCATTACTGTCTTTCTAAATTCCATATATATGTGTTAATATACTGTATTGTTGTTTTTGCTTCTGGCTTACTTCACTCTGGATAATGGGCTCCAGTTCGGTCCACCTGAGTAGAATTGATTCAAATGAATTTTTTTTTTAATGCTGAGTAATATTCCATTGTGTATATGTACCACAGCTTTCTTATCCATTCGTCAGTTGATGGGCATCTAGGTTGCTTCCATGTCCTGGCTATTGTAAACAAAGCAGCAATGAACATTGGGGTACACGTAGCACCAGTCAGAATGGCTGTAATCCAAAAGTCTACAAGCAATAAATGCTGGAGAGGATGTGGAGAAAAGGGAACTCTCCTACACTGTTGGTGGGAATGCAAACTAGTACAGCCACTATGGAGAACAGTGTGGAGGTTCCTTAAAAAGCTGCAAATAGTCCTGCCATATGACCCAGCAATCCCACTGCTGGGCATATACACCGAGGAAACCAGAATTGAAAGATCATATGCTTTTTATCTCTAGTTTTCTGATATTCATATCTTCTTAATTTTTGCATAGTTCCATCATATGATTATACTCTATATTTTTAAATATATGCTCCTACTTGTGGAGATATAAACTCTGTCCTTGGTTGTTGCTGCTGCTACTGCTGTTGAATGCTCTATGAAGAAACTTGTGTATAAATATTTCTTTCCATCAATTATCCTATCCTTGGAGTAGATTCTAACACATTTAATTACAAGATCAAAGAATATTAGCAACTATATGGGTCTTAACAACATATGTGAGCTCCTTGCTTTTCAGAAATGTTTCTGCTTCCACCAGAACCCAGTGAGACCTCCTAGCTTCTAACACTCTCTCCAAAAAGAAATTCATGTTCATATTTTCCTCTGTTAATTTGATAAGAAAATAATATCTCATTTAATTTGCGTTTAACATTAGGTTAACTTTTATATTTTTCTTTTTTTCTGTGAGATTTTTTTTTAACTTACCTGAGGCGTTTTTCTGATTTATGTGTACTAAGGATAATAATCATTTATCTGTGTTTTACAAATGTTTTTCTCATTCTTTAACTTGCCTTTTAATTTTATGATGCTGTTGTTTCTTTCATAGCTTTCTACTTGGTCATTTTCCCTGTTCTGTTGTGAAAAACTGTATATTTATATTTATTATAGTATTTTAATCTTTATGGGCTTTTTTTAATTTAAATCTTTCATATATCTGGAATATGAAAATGAATGTTTTCTTGCCCATCAGTTTGTCCTTTTATCTTCATTCTAGAAGAGCGTTTGAAGGTGGCATTTGAAAATTTCAAATACAGATTCTTACATTATAAGTTCTACTTTTTAAACTGTCTCCAGGGAAGCTTTACTTTGACTGCTGTTTTCAGATGGCATGGGAAATGGCAAGGTCATTAGTGGCTTTTCTAGCCCAGCCCTGTCGTGTCTGTGGTTCTTCCTCCTATGTCGTGGCCTTGAGTGCTCAGCCTTGCGTTTTGGTACTAATGTCATCACTTAAGATCTTCCTAAGTGTTTAGTGAGAGCAGGAAGAAACTGTGTGTTTTTTGACTCAAGGTTGGATCGAAGTGCCTCCAAGAAGCTCCAGCTAAATCTAGAAGAACTTGGAAGGCAAAGGTAGGTTATCTGGGTGAAAAATAGGGCCTGAGAGCTGCAGGGGGAAAGGGAGAGGAGTGTGTCTTGGCAGAAAAATGCCATGAGCAAATACTTGGAGACATGAAATACCGTATGGGTTTTGGGACCTAGGAAGTCGTCTCAGATACATGTGTGAGATGGGGGATAAAGTGATGCATAAGATACAGCTGAAGAGATCAACAAAGGCTAGATTGTGAAAGGCTTGCCTGCTTTTGTATTCAACAGTATTATGTTTAATGTTGCCATTACACACCTACTATGTGCCAGACTTTGTTCAAGGTTATGGACACATAGTGATTAGCAAAACAGACATGGTCTCTGCCCGCTAGGAAATGCATGCACAGGACACAAGCAGTAAATACTCAAGTAAGCATTTCAAAAAAAACATATGACCGCATATCATGAAGCTGCTGCAAGGGAAAGAATAGTCTAGTCAATGAGAGGAGAGAGGAGGGAAAGCTCATTCATTTCACCTGAAGGTCTCTTGAGACGGCATTTGAGCTGAGACCTGAGGAGTGAGTTACCTGTGGAAGAGTGAGATTGGGTGGAGATGTAGGAAGGGCAAAGGCTCCAAGGCAGGAAAGTACTAGGACCTTTCAGGGAAATGAGAATGACCAATGCCTGGTGCTTGAAGGGAGGCATAGTGAGGGATAGACTGAAGAATCATGGACAGAATGTACAAAGCCTCACAGGAAACATTACGAGTTATTTCATTTCATTCAAATGTTATATTTCATATAACATTTCTAACTGAAATATACTAGCAGATTATAAGTGGGACTGTGATAATATTCCATCATTTCTAAGATGTATATTTTTTCACATTTTAATGTAGGAATGTTTCTCTCAGTTGATGTGATTTGGTTAAAAACAAACGCTAGGAAATAATTGAATTTGCAGAGCTCTTTCTCCTTTGGTGGTATATAAAATAAACTCTTAGGTTTGATGTTATTCAATACTCTATATTTTTAAACTGTATGTTGCCCAGGGTACTGTTTGGAAATGGGATTAAAAGGGCAAGAGAAAAGTAAGGGCATCTTCTTAGATGTTGTTCAGACCAGACCTATTGGTAGCTCAGACTAGAGCAGTAACAGTGTTATGGAAAGAAATGAATGAATCAAATGTTCTGGAGATAGACTCTGGTACTGGATTAGAACATAGTGTTGGCTTAAATGGAAGGGAAGGAGGAAATGGAATATTGAGGATAGCTCCCTGGTTCTGGAGGTAACAAGTAGATATTTGGTGGCACTATTTCTTCACATGGTGAAAGATGAAGGAAAAATTTTAAGATCAAAACTATCATTTGGTTGTATTGAATTAGAGTTACCTGGCAGAAAGTAAAGAAGAACTAAAGAGCCTCTTGATGAAAGTGAAAGAGGAGAGTGAAAATGTTGGCTTAAAGCTCAACATTCAGAAAACTAGGATCATGGCATCAGGTCCCATCACCTCATGGCAAATAGATGGGGAAACAGTGGCTGATTTTATTTTTGGGGGGTCCAAAATCACAGCAGATGGTGATTGCAGCCACGAAATTAAGATGCTTACTCCTTGGAAGGAAAGTTATGACCAACATAGACAGCATATTAAAAAATAGAGATATTACTTTGTCAACAAAGGTCTGTCTAGTCAAGGCTATGGTTTTTCCAGTGGTCATGTATGGATGTGAGAGTTGGATTATAAAGAAAGTTGAGCACCGAAGAATTGATGCTTTTGAACTGTGGTGTTGGAGAAGACTCTTGAGAGTCCCTTGGACTGCAAGGAGATCCAATCAATCCAGTGTAAAGGAAATAAGTTCTAAATATTCATTGGAAGGAAACTCCAATACTTTGGCCACCTGATGTGAAGAGCTGACTCATTTGAAAAGACCCTGATGTTGGGAAAGATTGAGGGCAGGAGGAGAAGGGGGTGACAGAAGATAAGATGGTTGGATGGTATCACTGACTCAATGGACTTGAGTTTGGGTAAACTCTGGCAGTTGGTGATGGACAGGGAGGCCTGGCATGCTGCGGTTCATGGCGTCGCAAAGAGTCAGACACAACTGAGCGACTGAACTGAACTGAGATATCCATGTGGGTATGACAGTCAGACAGTTTGATCAAGTTAGATCTGATGTTTCGAAAAGAAGGTCTTTGCTAGAGATTCAAATTGAAATCCTCAGATATAGATGGTATTTGAAGCTATTAGAATGGATGAGGCCATCAAGAGAGACCGTGGAATGAGAAGAAAAGAAGGCCTAGGACTAAGTCATGAGAAACATATTTAGGGGTCAAGTGAAAGAGAAAGGCTGTGGAAATGTGGCCAGAGAAAACCCAGGAGCATATAGAACCATGGATTCTAACGGAAGAGAGTAGTTTAAGAAGAGGAGAGTTGTCAAGTGCATTAAATACCACTGAGTGTGATGTTTTTTGCCATACGTCAATATGGGTCAGCCACAGGTATACATGTGTCCCCCATCCCAATCCACTCCTCCCACATCCCTCTCCCTCCATATTCCTCTGGGTTGTCCCAGAGCACAGATTTTGAGTGCCCTGCTTCATGCATCAAACTTGCACTGGTCATCTGTCTACATATGGTAATATACATGTTTCAATGCTGTTCTCTCAAATCATCCCACCCTTGCCTTCTCCCACTGAGTCCAAAAGTCTGTTTTTTACATCTGTGTCTCCTTTGCTGACCTGCATGTAGGATCGTCATTACCATCTTTGTAAAGTCCTTATATATGTGTTAATATACAGTATTTGTCTTTCTCTTTCTGACTTATTTCACTCTATATAATGGGGTCTAGTTTCATCCACCTCATTAGAACTGATTCAATTGCATTCCTTTTTATAGCTTAGCAATATTCCATTGTGTATATGTACCACAACTTCCTTACCCATTCATCTGCCAAAGGACATCTAGGTTGCTTCCATGTCCTAGCTTTGTAAATAGTGCTGCAGTGAACATTGGGGTACACATGTCTCTTTCAATTCTGATTTGGGGTTTATGCCCAGCAGTGTGATTACTGGCTCATAATGACAATTCTATTCCTAAGTTGTTTTTTTTTTTTTGAGTATACAAAATTTTATTTTATTTTTTCTGATTTTGTATATTTTCTTTACATTATCGTGTTGGTTTTGCCATACATTGACATGAATCTGCCATGGGTACACATGTGTTCCCCTTCCAGAACCCCACTCCCACCTCCCTCCCGATTCCATCTCTCTGGGCCATCCCAGGGCACCAGCCCTGAGCATCAAACCTGGGCTGGCGATTGATTTCACATATGATAATTAACATGTTTCAATGCCGTTCTCCTGTATCATCCTACCCTTGCCCTCTCCCATAGAGTCCGAAAGACTGTTCTATACATCTGCATTTCTTTTGCTGTCTCGCATACAGGGTTCTCGGTCCATCTTTCTAAATTCCATATATATACGTTAGTATATTCCCACCAACAGTTTAAGAGGGTTCCGTTTTCTCCACACCCTCTCCAGCATTTATAATCTGTAGACTTTTTGATGATGACCATTCTGACCTGAGTGAGATGATACTTCGTTGTGGTTTTCATTTGCATTTCTCTAATAATGATTGACATTGAGCATCTTTTCATGTGTTTATTAGCCATCTGTATGTTTTCTTTGGAAAAATGTCTGTTTGGGTCCCTTGCCCACTTTTTGATTGGGTTGTTTGTTTTTCTGGTATTGAGCTACTTGTATATTTTGGAGATTAATTCTTTGTAGTTGTTTCATTTGCTATTATTTTCTCCCATTCTGAAGGTTGTCTTTTTACCTCACTTATATAGTTTCCTTCATTGTGCAAAAGCTTTTAAGTTTAATTAGGCCTCATTTGTTTATTTTTGTTTTTATTTCCATTACTCTTAGATGAGGGTCAGGGTCATAGTGGGTCTTGCTGTGATTTCTGTCACAGAGTGTTCTACCTATGTTTTCCTCTAAGAGTTTTAGAGTTTCTGGTCTTACATTTAGATTTTTAATCCATTATGAGTTTATTTTTGTGTATGGTGTTAGAAAGTGTTGTAGTTTCATTCTTTTACAGGTAGTTGACCAGTTTTCCCAGTATCGCTTGATGAAGAGGCTGTCTTTTCTCTATTGTATATCTTTGCCTCCTTTGTCAAAGATAAGGTGTCCATAGGTATGTCGATTTATCTCTGGACACTCTGTTTTGTTCCATTGATCTATAAAGACCTGTATATTGAAAACTCTAAAACACTGATGGAAGAAATCAAAGATGATACAAAGAGATGGAGAAATATACCATGTTCTTGGATTGAAAGAATCAATATAGTGAAAATGAGTATATGACCCAAAGCAATCTATAGATTCAGTGCAGTCCCTATCAAACTACCAATGGTATTTTTCATAGAACTAGAACAAATAATTTCACAATTTGTATGGAAACCCCAAAAAACCCTCGAATTGCCAAAGCAATCTTGAGAAAGAAGAATGGAACTGGAGGAATCAACCTTCCTTCCTTTAGACTCTACTACAAAGCTACAGTCATCAAGGCAGTATGGTATTGGCAAAAAGTCCTTTGGATTATGCAAAATGATGACCTTATCAAGGGCCATTTTGGTGGAGTCAGATACAGGAACAGAGGGGTCAGCTAGAAAAGCAAATAAACTGAGAGTCGAATACGTTCGAGCTCTCAAGGCCATGTGGCGAGGGCCTTTGTACTATTATCCCTGGAGAAAACCTGAAGGGGCTTTAAAAGTGAAAGTGAAAGTCACTCAGTTATGTCTGACTCTTCGCGACCCCATAGACTATACAGGCTCCAAAATCACTGCAGTTGGTGACTGCAGCCGTGAAATAAAAAACACACTCCCTGGAAGGAAAGTTATGACCAACCTAGACAGCATATTAAAAAGCAGAGACATTACTTTGCTAACAAAAGTCTGTCTAGTCAAGACTATGGTTTTTCCAGTAGTCATGTATGGATGTGAGAGTTGGACCATAAACAGTGCTGAGCGATGAAGAATTGATGCTTTTGAACTGTGGTGTTGGAGAAGACTCTTGAGAGTTCCTTGGACTGCAAGGAGATCCAACCAGTCGATCCTAAAGGAAATCAGTCCTGAATATTCATTGGAAGGACTGATGTTGAAACTCAAACTCTAATACTTTGGCCATCTGATGCAAAGTGCTGACTCATTTGAAAAGACCCTGATGCTGGTTCCAAACAGGAAAAGGAGTAGATCAAGTCTGTATATTGTCACTGTGCTTATTTTACTTATATGCAGAGTACATCATGAGAAATGCTGGGCTGGAGGAAGCACAAGCTGGAATAAAGATTTCTGGGAGAAATATCAATAACCTTAGATATGCCGATGACACCAGCCTTATGGCAGAAAGTGAAGATAAAGAGCCTCTTGATGAATGTGAAAGAGGAGAGTGAAAAAGTTGGCTTAAAGCTCCACATTCAGAAAACAAAGATCATGACATCCGGTCCCATCACTTCATGGGAAATAGATGGGAAACAGTAGAAACAGTGGCTGACTTTATTTTTCCAGGCTCCAAAATCACTGCAGATGGTGATTGCAGCCATGAAATTAAAAGATGCTTACTCCTTGGAAGGAAGGTTATGACCAACCTAGACAGCATATTGAAAAGCAGAGACTTTACTTTGTCAACAAAGGTCCGTCTAGTCAAGGCTATGGTTTTTCAGTAGTCATGTATGGATGTGAGAGTTGGATTATAAAGAAAGCTGAGAACTGAAGAATTGATGCTTTTGAACTGTGGTGTTGGAGAAGACTCTTGAGAGTCCCTTGGACTGCAAGGAGATCCAACCAGTCCATCCTAAAGGAGGTCAGTCCTAGGTGTTCATTGGAAGGACTGATGTTGAAGCTGAAACTCCAGTATTTTGGCCACCTGATGCAAAGAGCTGACTCGTTTGAAACGACGCTGACACTGTGAAGATTAAGGGCAAGAGGAGAAGGGGACGACAGAGGATGAGATGGTTGGATGGCATCACCGACTGGACATGGGTTTGGGTGGACTCTGGGAGTTGGTGATGGACAGGGAGGCCTGGCGTGCTGCGGTTCATGGGGTGGCAAAGAGTCAGACACGTCTGAGTGACTGAAGTGAACTGATGCTGGGAAAGAGTGAAGGTGGGAGGAGAAGGGGACAATAGAGGATGAGATGGTTGGATGGCATACTGGCTCAGTGGTCGTGAGTTTGAGTAAACTCTGGGAGTTGCTGATGGACAGGGAGGCCTAGCATGCTGCAGTCCTTGGTCTTGCAGAGTTGAACATGTCTGAGTGACTGAACTGAACTCAGACTATACAGTCCATGGACTTCTCCAGGCTCAAATACTGTAGTATTTCCCTTCTCCGGGGTATCTTCCCAACCCAGGGATTAGACCCAGGTCTCCCACATTGTATGTGGATTCTTTACCAGCTGAGCCACAAGGGAAGCCCAAGAACTCTGGAGTGGGTAACCTATCCTTTCTCCAGCAGATCTTTCCAACCCAGGAATCGAACCACTGTCTCCTACATTGCAGGTGTATTCTTTACCAACTGGGCCATTTCAATAGGTTAATCATTCTCTAATTGTGGAGGATGGGTTTGGAGTTGTAGTGAGTGGCTGAGAGCACAAACCCCGCTGGAATGCCTTTGCAGGAATTCAGATTATAGTGAGGAGGCCCTGAGTAAGATTGGAGAAGAGGGGAGAGCTTGGAGATGAACAGAAGAGAAAATCAGAGGGGCTCAATACTTGTACATGGGGAGGTGATCGAGGATGAATCATATGTCTTTGGATATGTTGGCTGGGATGGTGATGATTGTGATTTTAGGGTGGCTTTCCATTAGTCTGTTTTTAACTCTGACTGGTTAATCTGTTATCCATATATTGATTGATTAAAATCAGGGCAAAGTTTTGGTTTTGTTTCTCAGGAATTTCTAGCTGTTCTGAGATATCATTTGGGAGGCTGCTCTGGGTAATTTTAAAAGATGATTTAAGTGAATATCTTTTAAAGTAGTGAGTTTGAAGGCTGGGGAAAAAAAATTGACCTCTCACTGGCCAGCCTCGTTTTCCAGAATTTGGGGGCTAGAAAGTTGAATTTGAAATAACTTGCTCTACTTCTGGCCTTTCTCATTGCTGATCCTTAGGCTGCTGGCTTTCAAAACATGCCTGTGGCCATCACGGTCCTCAGGTTTTCTCCACCACTCAGCTGTCCAGCAGCGGTGTGGTAGTCACACTCTGCACAAAGATGCCGTCTGCCGTTTTCTGGCTCATCCCCATTTCCCAGAACAAAGTAATTTTCCATAACATATAAGGCCCATATTCTTCAGCCTTGTTGATGCTGCCAGACCTCAGTGGACCTTTTTTTAAAAGGCGCTTTCCATAGCCTATTGTGTTGTCTGGATTGTCTCCAAATCCAGTTTTTAATTTCCTATTGGCTAAATCGTATTTTTTTTCTTTCGGCCTGCGCTCATCTTCTGTTTAATCCTGGCTTCTCTCCTCTGCTGTGAGGGAGACCTTAATCTTTTGGGCCATTAGCCATGCCATTTAAAAATTCCTTCAGGCATCTGTTCAGCTGGTTTAACGTTGTTCAGTCCCACTTCTTGGCTGGGGTTTACTGTCTCCTTGCCTGCTTCCATTCCTTTCAATAAAGGGTATGAGGGCTCCTCATGGGGGGAACCATGCACCCCCTTCCAGTGTAAGCCCCCTTTCTGTGGCTCTGTTCTCCTAATAGTCTAGTGCCAAATATTTAACCCATTCATTTGGTCAGGAAGCCTAGAGCTGAAACACTGGGTCATTCCATCTTACAGAGAGATCCAAAGAGCACCAGTGCTAGACATGGCCCTGGGACATTTTGTGCTTACACATCCATGGTGCTTGACAGGTCTTTCTTTGCAAGGGTCACCTAAAAAAATAGCATCTTCAGCACCTACAGTACCTCGGATCTTTAGATTTCAGCTATGATGATACTGGATGTTAAGGCCTTGCTAAAGGACAAGAGGGAGGGTATTGATTAAACTGCACGTCAGTAAGTGGTAGGTCAAGGAGTGTGTTTTCTGACTTGCATCTTTGAAGTGCATGAAGTGAAGTACATGATGGGCGCACACTTGAGTTAATTCTGTTCATTCTCTCAGATGACCTTCAATAACCATCACCATGGTGGGAGATAAGATGTGGTAGGTACAGTCACAAACTTCGATTCAGAAGATTGTTCCTTCACTAGGTACTGCTTCTTTGTCAGCTCTACCACTGATTGACTGGGTAACCTTGAGGCAAGTTACCTCTCCTTTGTAGGTTTCAGCTTTCTGGTTCTTAAAATGAAGAAATTGAACCAGGTAATCTTCAAAGCCTCTTCCAATTGAGAGGAACCTTTTCATTCATCTAAAAATACTCTGATGACAGGAAGGCTTCTTCTTTCCAACCATGCAAGGGCTGTGGAGATTTTCCTGTGAGTCATCCCTTACCAAAAATGACACTGCATTCCTATCATCCCCCTTTCTCAAGAGCCCTGGCAGCAGAAAGAAGGCTTGTCAGAGAGCTCCTTCCTTGAATAGGTGGATATGTCCTGCTTGAAATAAGAAAAAGGAAAATCAATGAAGCAAAGGTAGGAGATGTTAAGAAAATGAGAAAAAGTCTTCTTAATTCAAAACAAAAAATGGAAGGGTGTATCTGAAACAAAGAAAGCCGCATCATTTTATTGACTGAATATACACAAATACTCCTTTATCCCCATGTACTTAAACTGTTGTGCATATGATACAAAATATTTAATAGATCATTGATGTCTTGTGTATTTTATTGTTGAGGTCTTTGAACACAGTTGTAATTTCTTTGTTAGTAAATAAGGGTTACCTGACTTCAGCCCCTTTTAGAAAATTATGTCTCCTCTCTGTACTTTTACCTTATTTCATAGCTCACTTTACCTAAGTGAGAGTTGAGGGACATAGTACAAGGTTGGAGTTCTGCTCTTATGTGTAGAATCCCCAGTAACAGTAGGTTTTGAAAAGCCATTGGTCCATTGAGAAAATGGACTAAGTAGAGAGGGATGGGATGCACTGGGGGAGAGTGGAAGGAAGGCTCATGAGGGGGCTCATGTATACATATGGCTGATTCACTTTGATGTAAAGCAGAAGCTAACACAACATTGATAAAGCAATTATACACCAGAAAAAAAAAAAGCATACAAACAAGGATCATTGGTTTACTAAGTAGGGCAATGGTTAAGATCCTCAAAGTGTATGGTCCTGTGGTTCATTGGCAACATTGCTCCTTTAAAAATGAGCCCCTGGCAGTTGCATTTGCCCAGGATTATGCTCTATTTCACTTTCTGACTTTGGGTAATCTTGTTATTGGAGAATTCACATCAATGATCTGCTTTCATTGGTCTGCATAATTCTTTTCTTGAATTCATTTTCATTGAAATGGTCATGTTTATATCTGCCTTGCTTAGTAAAATATAAATAGCAAAAATGTGCATGAGAAGTCAGTGCTTACATTGATGTATCAGCTTCATCTGGGTTGTCAACTGAGAGATCTCTGAACAGTTACTCCTGTATCACTTACTGGGTAGACAGTGTGGCTGATGATAGACAATATCATATATGACTTTTACAGATGCCTAAGCAGAATTCCTTTAGTAACTTATGAGAGTCATCCTTCATTAAGCAAAAAGAAAATCTGTGATATTTGAATCATTCAAAATTTAGTTTCATATTCAAAGTTCAATTTCAGCAAAATTGGACTAAAGTATGCATCTTGGTCAGGCTTTTATTCTAACATAATAAATTTTCTTAACCTTTAGCTTTAGAGTTAATCTTCAATGTGGCAGTTCTTATGAATCTGTTTATAGATAGGACTAACAGTGGAAAAATATCTCTGAGAGCTCTTGTCATCAAAGAAAATTCTAATGAAATAATGGGGCTTTTAAATATAGATCATTAGTCAGACATGAAACAAACATCCTCTTATTAAGCTATTACCTCACCTCATTGTTGAAAGCATGAAACTGCAAAGAGTTAGAGTATATCATTTTCATAAAATATTGTTGTTGAAGAGCTGGTCTCCAGGCATTTTAGGTTATTTTTTCCTATTCGTTGAAGTCCAAAATATTGCTCATCTGAACTTTCCCTGTTAATCACTATTACAGTAAATCTGAGACTGCAAGATGCCCAGTAATTCATTACCAGTGCAGAACTTGTTCACCTTAAGGTCAGTTATTCAGTCCTCGAGCTGACTGTAATTAACAAGAAATCATCATCTTGAATGAATAAAAGAAATAATGAAAAGGAAAGCAAGAGAGTTTACTTCAAGAATCTGGACTGAAAAGCCAGTGGGTTTCTAGGTGCCATTTCCCCCTCCTCTTTCTCTACTGTCCACTGTTCCATTTTAGAAGGGAATATAAGCTGCTGGCGTGGTTGAGTTGAAGGTTCCTTACCCCCAGAAATAGCCCCGTTAAGCACTATAGTGTCTCCACATACTCTGGGAGCACAAAGGATGGGCCCTGAAATCTGCCACAGAGGAGGTATCTCTTGGGTGATCAAGGGCCAGGGAGAGTTTCTGAGCAAAGTGGGCAGAGGGGAGAATTTCTAGTGGAGAAAGGTTTGTGCACAAAGTCAGTGAGAAATTGAAGACTGCAGGCTGTTCACAGAACTCTAGTACTTATGCTCATAGGGCTGAAGCATGAATTAGGGAAGAAGTTGGCTAAGAACTATCGCCAGGTGTGTAGCCAGATGCCCAATGATGAATGGTACTCTGCTATAGACAGTGGTTCATATTCTCTAACCTCAAAATGGTTTAGAACATTCTGAGTGAGGGAATGTCCCTGGCAGGTTTGCAGTTTGGTGGAGAATGGATTTTTTCAAATTAATTAATTAATTTGGTTGTGCTGGCTCTTAGCTGTCTCAGGCTTGACCTTTATTTGCGGCATGCAAGCTCTTAGTTACTGCATGTAGGATATAGTTCCCTGACCAGGGATCAAACCCAGGCTTCCTGCATTGGGAGAGCAGAGTGTTAGCCACTGGACTACCAGGAAAATCCCTGGGGAATGGGTTTGAGGGAGGCAGACAAAACTGGAGATATAGAAATCAATTAGGGGGATGAGAAATACCAGGAAAGATAAGAGGGTAGGATTTGGAAGGGACGAGGACTAGGAGAGAAGGAAGAATTGACACTAAGGTTCCTGGCTGGGGTGAAAGCTTCGGCTCTCAGGAGACAGGAATACAGGAGACATGGAGATGAGCTGAGGGGGGGAGCAGTAGGGAGTTCATTTACTATGACTGTGTCCAATAGGTATAGGGTTCTGAAGGACAGACCCTTGAGAGAGATTGGGAAACCATCAGCATGCAAAGGGTAATTAAAGCACTTCTGAGTTTCTTTCCAGCTCTTAAATCCTGTGGTTCAATGAATACCGTAATGTCTTCAACAAATGCCCATTTCAGGAAGTCTAAAATGAGCAGTGGCCGATGTGAAGTGACTTGATGACAGTGCAATTCCATCTCTCGTGGTTATGACTAGTAAATCAGTTGTGATCCCAGCCTGATGCTGACATTGAAAATCCATCAGGACAGATTTAATGAGTGTCTTCTTTGTGTTGGATGCTGCAAGGAAGATTCACTTTTTTTTTTTTTTAAGATGTGAAATCATTTCGTTGAGTTTTTCCATTCAAGCTGAGGTAAGATGTAGAGGTTTAAAAAAAGGGTAGAGATCAGAGAGATTGCTCAGGAAGGTCAGGAAGTGGGGTTTAGAAGGAAGACAGTGACTGGTGAATTTGAGATAACAGAAAATGAAATGGAAATGATCAAGAATAAGAAGGATCTTGGCCAGAGGCCAAGACTGGATTCATGCCACTTGAAGTCTGTGGAGAGGGTGGAAAGCAGAGGAGAAGGGAATTTGGGGGAATAAAGCAGGTCTCAGGGAGGGCCAGCCTGAGCCCTGGCAGGCACCACCTTCAGGCTGAGAAAGGGTGAGGCTCCGTGAGCCAGGGAGGTTAAAGGTAGAATGAGAATAATCCTCCGTCAGGGGTCGTGAAAAGGGAGTTTAAGGAGAAAGGTGACCAGACGTGATGATGACTGACTAGAAAATGATCATTGAAGTCAGTGATAGGTTGGCTGCTGGTGGTTTTTCTCAAAGGACAAAGAGTTAGAAAGACAGAGTATGGGTCAGTAAGGGAAGAGTAAGAAGAGGAGCAACAATTATAACAGTAATAGTAACGTGTACACTTCCTAAGTTACATGGTAGGCAGTGTTCATGCACCATGTGCATTTCAACTTTGTAAATTATCATAGTAATGAAACATACTAGTATTGTTAACGTTACTAGCATTGTTACTGTTTCCTTTTTATTGATGAGGTATATTAGAAGATGAAAGCAGTGAGCATAGATAGCTCTTTTGATACATTTTGCAAGGATAGAAGAAATAGGAAGAGCATGGTAGGGGACATTATGGTTAAATGGAAGCTTTTCTAAGAGACTGTTACATTTTTGAAAGCAGTTAGGGAAGGAGCCAGGGAGGAATCATTGAAGATGCAGGAGAAGGATGAGCAGGTGGGACCAGAGGAAGAGGTGACTGGTAGGCATGGAGAGAGGGCCCAGCCTTAAGGAGAAGGGACACTGTTTTGAGAAAATTAAGAAAGTTTTGTAAGTCACTCATATTTTACAGTTCAGAAGTGAGACTGTCTCTGAAGTTACGCTTGATAGTGTTGGACAGTTAGGAAGAGACGTGAAGGAGCTGCTGAATGTCATTGTGTTCGTCTTCTTTTCTTGAAAAATTTCTGACTCAGTGTTTGAAGTTTTAGAAAAACTTAACTTTATTAGTATGAACTTGCCCAAACTGAATTCTGTCGAGTGTGATTTCACTTGTCATGTTCTTTATCATTTGTTACCTCATTTTGTTATTTGAACATAAGCATGAAATCTTCTTCGCATGTATTTAGATGCAATAATTGCATGCTTTCTTGATCGTGTCTCAAAAAAACTTGTATTGGGGACCTGTTCGGTCAAGAGGCAGAGAGGACCGAGAGCCTGGAAGCTTCAGTGTGCAGTGTGGCCATAAACAAGGAGAACGGAAGTGCTGGGGAGGGGAGACTGGAGAGGAAAGTGAGGCGCGTAGCTGAGGATAAAGAACTGCAGTGAAAAGTCCATCTGTGACTTTAAAACTGAGACTTCACTTTTACGAGAACTCTTTTTTAATGGGAGATAGAAAGCACAGGACCCTGTCATCAAGTTTATAGAGAACAAAGTGAACTTACAGGTTGGCCACTGGCTAGTCAGTTGGAGCAGCAGTGACTTTAGGATCTGAGTGGCTATAAACTGGTGACAGGAAATCGTTCCCTGTGAATAACGTCTCTCCTCTAGAGTAACAGGGACTGGCTGGCTGCACTGCTGAACTTGTCAGATCAGATTCTCCCTCTCTCCCTCCCTCTACTCCTGCCCCCTTTCCCTTCACGGGAATGCTATTTAAACTTGACCAAGTGTTTGTGCTCAGTTGCTGAGTCATATCCAACCCTTTGTGACCCCATGGACTGCAGCCTGCTAGGCTCCTCCGTCCATTCATTATCTCTAGGACTGAATAAATCGTTGCTCAAGCAGGCCAATGATTTCAGCCGCCAGTTTGCCAGATAGAACTATTAGTATTTACAGCAATCAAAAAAGGTGAAAATACTTGCACATATTTCCACTGTAGGAATATCCTCTCCTTGGAAATGAACAAATCAAAAATATTTAGAAAACGTGGACTAGGGCAACTGTAGCAGTCATTTCAGTTTCAAAACATTTCCTGAGGAAAAGTAAATGTTTCCTTTCTCATAAAACCCACTATTTTGTCTATTGAGATATGTTCACCAAAACATTTTATTTATATATAAAATGTTTTAGTTCATTCTGTGTAAACATGATCATCTCATACTAATCGGGGTGTGCTGAGCACCTGTCTCCCCATTAATATCTAGTGTTTGTCTGTCTGTGTTTTGTCTCATGGTCAATGTCTTTTTTGCAGATATTGACGAATGTGTAAACAACACTATTTGTGACAGTCACGGGTTTTGTGACAATACGGCTGGCTCCTTCCGCTGCCTCTGTTATCAGGGCTTTCAGGCCCCACAAGATGGGCAAGGGTGTGTGGGTGAGTTCTTAGATTTTTTTTTTTTTTCTCCCGACATCTATCAAAAAGAAATCAAAATCATCAACCACAGGAGAGATGGAAGCAAGGTAACTGGGCAGAGTTACATCATAATCTGATCTTGTCGTATGGTTTGGAGAGGTGCACAATGACCCCACGGCTTCTGAAATAGTTAGGGATGTTAAGAAATAGAGAAGCCTAACTTTGGATCTAAATGTATATTAAAAAGAGCATCTGTTTAAACTCTTAGCTGGGTATGCGGAACGCTCCAGTCCCTCCTGCACAGGAAATAGAGTCTGGTGTGTGGTAGACCTTGTCTGTCTTCAAAATGTACCTCCCTTAGGCAGTAGGTTTAAAGAAACGTGTTGGCAGGAGTTTCTGTTTCCAGGAATGACACCCGTAAAATGATGCTTTTGATTGTGCAAGCATAGTTCTTCCATCTGTTCTGAGATTGTCAGACCTGGAAGGAATCTTGAAAATCATCAGATGTCCTAGAATATGGTCCATCACATGCTCACATAAAAGAAGCCACTTCCTATGTCATGTTCTAATCAGCCAGGATTTCTTTAAGTCAAATTCATTATGAGGCATACTTGCAATTAGAGAAATTAAATGGGAAAGAAGTTATTTAATTCAGAACTTCACAGATAACAAGGCTTTTTCTTTACTCTTAATTAAGAAAAAATGCCTCTGATTGTTACACAGCAGATGACACTTGAGGATGAGTCAGCAACTTTTTAGTTTGGAAATTTGCAATGAAAGCAGTAATTCATTTCCCATCCAGATTGAACTGGGAAAACAAAGTCGGTTTGGAAATTTAACAATAAAATCACTTGAATAGTAACCACCTTTAAGGTAACACTGTTGTAATCACTTGTTCCAATTCCTGCTGTAGTTTCCTACGCACTAAATTACAGTGGTAAAAACCATCTGCCGTTCACTAAATATGTCGACTTAATAGGTCCTGTGGTCTGGCCCTCACTTACCTTCTCAGCCTCACTGCCTGCTTCCTCGCCAGTTATGTTCCTGCAGCATAAAGCTTCTTATGATTGTTTACGTAGCTGGGAAATGATTAGGCTGTTGTTTGCTCCTTTTGCTGAGAATAACCTCCTGGCCTCCCCTTCCCTGAACCTCAGTCCATCCCATTCATTCCTGAAGCCCCTGAAGCCAGAAGTTCAATGTCATCTCCTCCCAGGTACCATTCCTGTTCCACTTCTCACCCTCCAGCTGAGCTATGATCCTTCCTCCTGCTTCCCAAATACATTGAGCAAATTCTATTGTAATCCTTATATCCTTTTGTGCAATAAATTAATCGTGTGTGTGCTGCCTGCAGCTACCTTTTCCAAGGCAACAAGCTCCATGTGATTGAGAACGTGGTCTGTCTCTCTCTGTCTCTCTTGACTGGGCCTAATATTGGGCCCATTGTAGGTGCTCAGTAAATGTTAACCGTTACCTACTGTGATATCAGATGTCAAACCACTGACTCCACTTAGCTTCTGAGCCCTTGGTCAGTGTTCATTTCTGACCAGGCAGATGAGTGCACCAAATCCATGTCAGTGTTTCATTCTGACCCACAACATACCACCCTTAGAGAAGGAATATCTGTTATCGTGTTAATAGACTTACACGTGTTGTTATATTTGTCTGTTTGTTCTCTTGGGAAAATATTAACTGAGCACCTCTTACATGTACCTCACCACACTGGGTGTTCTTCAGGGTTTAAGACATGAATCAGCCCTCTGGGACCAAACTTTGTTCCCACTCTGTTCCCACTGCTTGGACCCTGGCTGCTTACCCTTCTTATCTACTCATCCTTCAGATGGAGCTTGGTTCCAGTGTTACTTCCTTAACCCACCACTGCACTCCACTGTTGCATGCTGTTGTAGTGTTCTGTACTTTTCATTCCTAGCACTTATCCTGGCCTGTATGATTTGACATTAAGCTCTCTGAAGGCAGGAGTTGGCAGGAGCTCCCTGAAAACTTCCTACGTCATCACTGTCTCCCCAGTCTGAACAATAGAAGTAAACTAGAAAATATTTTTTGATTGAATGAATACCATCTGGTAGGAAAGATTTCAATAGGTATGGAAATAATACAAGTTAGAAAGTAGAAAATCCCATGTGACAGTTACCTAAAATTGATAAATGCAAACAGGCAAATTTCTAAAGTCAATTTTTCTGGTCTAAATTATGACTGTCCAGGTTGATTAACTATACCAACTCTCTGCTTTACTTTGTCATAATATCTTTTCATAAGCAAAACTCAGCTTATTGGATTTATGTCTATTTATATACAAAGTGAAATGGAAAACTGAGGTAATTATCCAAATAAGTCAAGAGAGATAAACTTTTTATGCAATTAACTGGGTATAGCAGGTGAAAATAGTATTTTTCCCCTTGAATGATTTGGATAATTGCTCAAATTTTAAACTTTCTATAAACCATCTTAGAGTGTGCTCATGAAAGCCAATGTTTGTACACAGTTAATCATGTTTAATGCATAAAATACATGAACATTTCATATGTCAAGTCAGGTACTTTGTTTACTGGGCACTCATTAATAACATTTCTTCAGAGGAGAAAAGATAAAAAGTAGTATTGGACAAGGGCAAACATAAAATTAGCCTTTCTTTATGGCTATGTACTTGCTTACTGTTGAATAAAATGGACTCATCTGTGAATTTTTAGTGTTTTAGTTAAGTATATTTAAGTAAAAATAAAAATATCTAGCAAAAGTAGAAATTACACTGTGGAACACCAACAGAAATCAATAGGCATGGTAACATCAGTGAGAAGTTACTGGACCAGTTTGCTTCCTGCCAATGATTAATGTATCCCAGGAACTACTTACAGGGGTTGTCCCTTCATTTCCCAAAGAGATACCCAACCTGAATTCTGGTTGTCAAGTTATGAACATTTTGGCTGCTAGGGAACTATATCTTTAGACATGTCAATTGATTGTAACCAATTTCTAAAAATGCATTTCAAGAATTCGGCAGTTTCTGAAGTGCCCCTGCCGCTAAATTTCCTTGAATTAAAAACTGAGACAAAAGTACCCGGTTATTTAAGACCTCATAATGTTAAAAAGTCAGGGAAGTGAAAATTAAACAAAGCATACACACAGTGCTTACAGGACAGTTCTGAGTTGTTCCTTAAAACCAGAAAAAGAGTTTGCAAGCCTTGCTCTGTGTTTTCATTGTCCTGTCACACAAAGCAAAGCTTGCAGCCCTGCCTCTGGGAGCCCCTTCCCCCCAAAAGCTGAAGGGTTTGATTGTTCCCGGGGCGGGAGGAGTCGCCTTGTTCCAGCAGACACTGCTAGTCATGGCACAGCTGGTAAAACAAAGCGTGGTCAGGAGCGAGGAACACGTCTGACTCAATCTGTGCTCCCTTTTCCAGATGTGAACGAATGTGAGCTGCTCAGTGGCGTGTGTGGTGAAGCCTCCTGTGAAAATGTAGAAGGGTCCTTCCTGTGTGTGTGCGCTGACGAAAGCCAGGAGTACAGCCCCATGACTGGGCAGTGCCGCTCCCGGCTCTCCACGGGTAAGTGACGCCGTCTGCACGGACGGCTTCTCTCCAGGGCCCTGTACCTACCCAGGTCTGGGCCAAAGACTCTGGGGGTGAGGAAGAAATGACCAAATACTTTGTCACCATGCTGGAAGCCTTCATGCTGTTTCCAGGCCTGCCTTATCAGTGAGCTTTAGACGTGGGTGCTGACTGTTGGGACTAGATGGTCTCTAATGTGCTTTCCAACCCGGAGACGCCGTGGGGAGGGCGGAGGATCCAAAATGATGAGAACATTGACTGGGAATTGCCTAAAACTGAAAGCCATCAGCTCAGGGCTTAATATGGCAACATCTCATTAAATTGCATAATTCTTCTCTCTTGGCCCTTGGAGAAACGTATTTTGACACTTCTCTAAATTGAAAGCAACATATAGGTCCCTCGGGATCTGCAAAGACTTCCTTCCACTTGGAATTCTTAACATTTCCCCCGCCTCGCCCTGCACCCCCTAGAATTTGGCCAAGAGAATGGCTGTGATTATGTTTGTTTAAAATTTGATTTAGACTGTGTCATCATGGCATACACTGAAATGGAGAGCTGATGCTTTTCCAGATAAATCAGTCAATTTCCAGATCACCCTTTTAGTTTGTGCCATGTGGCAATAGTATGATTGTGTTCTGAGGCAAGTAGGAGTCTAAATGGTCCTTTGAGACCCAAATCAAATGAAACATAGACTGTGTTACTATCTTGCTCAATCCCAGTTGATTTTATCCGTGCTTCTAAGAAAGCTTTGGCTCTTCCTCAATAGGGTACACTTGTCCTGTGTGAGACAATTATCTTTGCAAGCAGTAGGGAATAAAATGTAAAAATATTTTCATTCACACACGTTTTCTTCTTAATGATTAAATACACAAAGGTTATGGGTGCAGAATGAAATGTAGAGACAGTAATTCAAAAACACTGTGAAAGGGAAAAAAGTATTTCTGGAGGGACGGGTTGCTCTTCCTTTAATGACTATCCCTGCAACTTATGAGCCATAAAACAGAGACTTTTAGTCTTAACTCTACTTGGGGAAAAAAAAAAATCAAAAACCTGGCTGGCCAGTAACAGGATTGGTGAAGTAACTACCTTTTTATTTGTCTTTGGTTCTATAGAGTAGCACCATCCCCCATAGTTCTTTTGTGACTGGAATAATTCATACAGTATTGTGCAGTCATTAAATCATCTGTGTGAAGGTTAGTAGTCATGATAAATGCATGTGATACAATGTCAAGTGAAAAAAAGTAAAGATGGTCCAGTGATCAAAGTCTGTGGGGAAAGGGGACCGAAAGAAGACATTAAAAAGATAATTATTGGAATTAATGGAAATTTTAATTCTTTCCTTTATTTTCCACACTTTTTTTGAATACTTCAATTGGAATGACTAGGTTCTGATCTGTGAACTGTTTTCTGGCCATACAAGCTTGGGCATATTATTCAACATCTATGAGTTTGATTTTCTCACCTGTAAAATAAAGGCTATATTTGCTTCACAGAGCTTTAAGGGTTTTTTAAAAAAATTATATACATAAAAGCCATTTGTTAATAATGAAGTGCTTTGTGAAGTATTAAAATCCAAACACATAAGGGTTATGTACTTCTCTTCCTTTCGTGATCTCTTTGGAGATGGTGGATTTTTTTTTTTGACTGCAAATATTTTTTTGCTAAAGTGCTTTAGTAATGTTAAGAAGGGGTTTGTTCAGTTCCCCTAGCTTCAATTAAGGTAGATGTCTGCGATCCTAAAGTTTGCTCACTTCTTTTTTAGAGATTAATAGTGCCTTAATAAGATCATGAGACCATATGAACCATTTTCCATGACCTGGGTTAGCTCACTGTACAGTGTGAAAGTGAAAGTGTCAGCTACTCTGCTGTGTCCAACTGTGTGCGACCCAGTGGACTATAGCCTGCTAGGCTCCTCTGATTGCAGAATTCTCAAGGCAGGAATACTGGAGTGGGTTGCCATTCCCTTCTCCAGGGATCTGTCCAGGGGTCAAACCCGGGTCTCCTGTATTGCACGCAGATTCTTTACCGTCTATGCCACCAGGGAACCCAAGCTCACTGTAAACTACTTAAAACTTTATTGTAACTCTTCTTGTAAGCCTTATTCTTCATCCTCTACTTTTTAAGTTTTTCCGTAAACAAGTTCCTGTCACCTGCTTTGCCTCTTTGCTCCCTTTATCTCCTTATTCTCTCATTGACTGACTCTGTTCTTCCAGAGTTCCCTAAGTATTTTCCTGCTTCTGCAAAGAACAGCATTTTGAATACTCAGCTTCATAAAGCTTGTCTGCCAATGTATACATAGTTTATCTTTCCTCTTAACATTATATCTGATCTTTTAATTTCTGAGTTTCTTGCCTATTTTCCCCATAGTTTTCTGGCTTCTGCCAAATATTGTACGTACTCAGTTGTGTTATTGGTCCATGTCAGTATAATCTGCCTTAGTAACTGGTGAAGCTTATTAATTTATATCGTCCCTGGCAACTCTGATTTCTACCATATCTCAATTTGTATGGTTCTTGGCAAACTTGAACTGATTTTATGGAGTCTTAAGATTGTCTTTGATAATATCTTCATTTTAGTAATTCTCTATCCTGAGAGATTAGCTATAAACTGCAAGAGAAGCTTACTTCCTGACTTCATCAAACTTCATCAAATTGACAAACCAGTCAATTGTTTGAAAAAGCTGATTAAAACTGGCAGTCATAAAAATGATAATATGTATTTTCAATATTTAAGTTTTAACTTAAAGGATGTAACATACGTTTATTCCCCGATCTCTGAAGAAGAGCTGAGATCTATGTTTGAGTAGAAATCCATTTGCATTCTGTAGGGCTTGTCTTGGATAAACCACATCTATTATGTTATCTACACCACCCACTTCAAAGGGAGTAAAATTTAAAGGCCTTTGCTAAGTAAATAAGTGCAAAGTCACTTTAGATTTTCACAGTTTTTCTCAATTTTCTATGGTTGTCTTACCCACTTCTAGTTTGATAACTTTTTTTAAAACTTTTTTAACCTTAGTCTTTCTAAAAGCTTTAAACTTGTTCTAGAAACAACTCTTCTACTCACTCAGATTTGATTAGTTGATATACAATTTACTTATGTAACTACAATAATCATTACATTGGCACAGAGTTTTTGAGAATAAGCATAGCTGAGTCATAGTTGGCGAACTGCTCAACACGTTAGAACAAAAGTGTGTGGACCCACCTGAGAACAGCCAGCTGGCTAGGAGCCCTCCACTTGCTTGTGGGTATTAGCCAGGATATTTTTCAGAGGACAGAACATTCGTTCATCTAACAAGTTGGTTAAGTTAAAAGAGTCTGTATCATTTTCCAGTCAAGGAACCTGCTGTTACCTAGAACAAAACATGTTGTACCGTATTTAAGTTAAAGTTTTTTATCAAGGATTCAAACTAATTTCATTCTTTACATGATAGACTAAAAGCTTAGATCTCATCCTTCCTGGAAAATGATTAGGAAAAAAAAAAAGATACATTTGCTTTGTAGGCCCTAATATTTTTACTTGGCTCTAAATGTCTCCAGGGCAACAGACATTCCAACAAGTTGCAGTAGCATCTTTATATGAAGTGATACATTACTGAGGACAGAACTGGGGCTGAGGAATGGATGCCAGAAAGACAGATTACAGATCAGTATGCAGAAGAACTTTCTAATAGCTAGAGATGGTCACAATTTCTTGTGAAATTGTGGATGTTTCCCTAGCGGGGTCCAAGAACAGGTTTGGACAACTGCTGGCTGCAGAGGGACTCTGACTTTCAGTAGGGCATTGTCCCAGGTGACTTTGAAGGTACTTTTGAACTTTAATGTCCCAGGATTTTTGTTTTTAAACTACTAAGCTCCCATCTAATTTTTTAGGTCTGTGTCGAATGTTTTCACTGCCTGGGCCTTTGGCCACTAATTAACATTGCTGTACATTGCCTAAAAGCACCTGAAACAGAAATAACTAAAAAAGGCCCATAGCAGACCACTCACCACCTGTAAGGATATGGCTATGAATATAGCCTGATGTTGTTTCCTCAGTGCCTGTGATAATTGCTCAATAAGAACTTTATGTCCTTGGGCACTTGAAAGGAAGCAGTAAATATTTTGTGTGGGCAACTGAAGCCATACCCACAAAATGCTTGATTGGTGCATAGATGTTACTCTAGGGGGGAACTGAATTTTATTTTTAAAACAGAAAGTATAATGAAAAGAACACAAAGATATATATTATAATTAATACAGGTGTTCTTTGCTTTAAGAAAAAATGAGCAAGATCAGACATTATGAAACATAATTTGGACTGGTTATTTGCATTATGTAATAATTGTTCTTCATTTAAGAAAAGCAAATAGGCAAGGTCAGAAATGATAAGCAGAGAAGGCAATGGCACCTCACTCCAGTACTCTTGCCTGGAAAATCCCATGGACAGAGGAGCCTGGTAGGCTGCAGCCCATGGGGTCGCTAAGAGTTGGACATGACTGAGCAACTTCACTTTCACTTCTCACTTTCATGAATGGGAGAAGGAAATGGCAACCCACTCCAGTGTTCTTGCCTGCAGAATCCCAGGAATGGGGGAGCCTGGTGGGCTTCCGTCTCTGGGGTTGCACAGAGTCAGACACGATTGAAGTGACTTAACAGCAGAAATTATAAGATGTATAAATTGGAGGTATAATTTGGATTATAAAATAAGTGTTCTGTAAAACAATTCATGCTAGGATTTCCTTAAATATTAAGAGCTTATTCTCATGTTACATGCTGATGGTCCTAGATGTCTCCATCTAGAAAAACCTTAGTTTTTTTCCAGCCTAGCAGCTTTATTTACAAATAAAGAAGCTTAAATTGAAGAAAGTAGGGAAAACCACTAGACCACTCAGGTATAACCTAAATCAAATCTCTTATGCTTATACAATGGAAGTGACAAACAGATTCAAGGGATTAGATCTGATAGAGTGCCTGAAGAACTATGGATGGAGGTTCATGACATTGTACAGGAGGCAGGGATCAAGACCATCCCCAAGAGAAAGAAGTGCAAAAAGGCAAAATGGTTGTCTGAGGAGGCCTTACAAATAGCTAAGAAAAGAAGAGAAGCTAAAGGTAAAGAAGAAAAGGAAAGATATACCATTTGAATGCAGAGTTCCAAAGAATGGCAAGGAGAGATAAGAAAGTCTTCCTCGGGGATCAATGCAAAGAAACAGGGGGAAACAATAGAATGGAAAAGACTAGAGATCTCTTCAAGGAAATTAGAAATACCAAGGGAACATTTCATGCAAAGAAGGGCACAATTAAGGATAGAAATGGTATGGACCTAACAGAAGCAGAAGATACTAAGAGGTAGCAAGAATATACAGAAGAACTATACAAAAAAGATCTTCACAACCCAGATAATCACAATGGTGATCACTCACCTAGAGCCAGACATCCTGGAATGAGAAGTCAAGTGGGCCTTAGGAAGCATCACTATGAACAAAGCTAGTGGAGATGATGGAATTCCAGTTGAGCTATTTCAAATCCTAAAAGGTGATACTGTGAAAGTGCTGCATTCAATATGCCAGCAAATTTGGAAAAGTAAGCAATGGCCACAGGCCTGGAAAAGGTCAGTTTTCATTCCAATCCCAAAGAAAGGCAATGCCAAAGAATGCTCGAACTACCGCATAATTGCACTCATCTCACACACTAGCAAAGTAATGCTCAAAATTCTTCAAACCAGGCTTCAACAGTACATGAACCGAGAACTTCCAGCTGTTCAAGCTGGATTCAGAAAAGGCAGAGGAACCAAAGATCAAATTGCCAACATATGTTGGATCATCAAAAAAGCAAGAGGATTCCAGAAAAACATCTACTTCTGTTTTATTGACTATGCCAAAGCCTTTGACTCTGTGGATCACAACAGACTGGAAAATTCTTCATGAGACGGGAATACCAGACTCCCTGACCTTCCTCCTGAGAAATCTGTATGCAGTTCAAGAAGCAACAGTTAGAACTGGGCATGGAACAACAGACTGGTTCTAAATTGGTAAAAGAGTATGTCAAGGCTGCATATTTTCATCCTGCTTATTTAACTTACATGCAAAGTACATCATGAGAAATGCTGGGCTAGTTGAAGCACAAGCTGGAATCAAGATTGTTGGGAGAAATATGAGTAACCTCAGATACTCAGATGATACCACCCTTATGGCAGAAAGTGAAGAATTAAAGAGCCTCTTGATGAAAGTGAAAAAAGAGAGTGAGAAAGTTGGCTTAAAAGTCAGCACTCAGAAAACTAAGATCATGGCATCAGGTCTATCACTTCATGGCAAATAGATGGGGAAACAATGGAAAAAGTGATCGATTTTATTTTTTTGAGCTCCAAAATCACTGTAGATGGTGACTGCAGCTATGAAATTAAAAGATGCTTGCTCCTTGGAAGAAAAGTTATGACCAACCCAGACAGCATATTAAAAAGCAGAGACATTACTTTGCCAACAAAGATCCATTTAGTCAAAGCTATGGTTTTTCCAGTAGTCATGTACGGATGTGATAGTTGGACTATAAAGAAAGCTGAGCGCTGAAGAATTGATGCTTTTGAACTGTGGTGTTGGAGAAGACACTTGAGCGTCCCTTGGACTGCAAGGAGATCCAACCAGTCCATCCTAAAGGAGATCAGTCCTGAATGTTCATTGGAAGGACTGATGCTGAAGCTGAAACTCCAATCCTTTGGCCACCAGATATGAAAAACTAACTCACTGGAAAAGACCCTGATGCTGGGAAAGGTTGAAGGTGGGAGGACAAGAGGTTGACAGAGGATGAGATGGTTGGATGGCATCACCGACTAAATGAACATGAGTTTGAGTAAACTCTGGGAGTTGGCAAAGGACAGGGAGGCTTGGCATGCTGCAGTCCATGGGATCATAAAGAATCAGACACGACTGAGTTACTGAACTGAACTGAAGGAAGCCAAGACCTAGAGAGAATTTCTAAATCTTCTTCTTAGGGCCATATAGGTAAGGTTTGGCAGAATGGCCCAGGAACCCAATTACAGGATCTTTCCACTTAATTCTGCTTCTCCAGGCCAAAGACCCCATGATACCTCATTCTTCTAAAAATCGACTTCCTTTTTACTTTCTTTCTTTGTTTTGTTCTCATTTTAAAACAATGCATATTCTCATAAAATTGACAAATATAAAAATACATCAAAAAAGAAAATGCCACTGCTGTGTTACCATCCAGAAATAATATCTGGCATCATATTGACCTCTGAATCCTTGGAAGAGACACAGCTACCTCCATTGAACTGTCTCCCCGTCCATCCTCCGTGCACTGAGATCATGCCCTCGGACCCTTCATCTGGGTGAAACTCCTTCCTCTACGACAGTTTCTCATCTTCACTCCCCCTTTACCCTTTGATTGATTTCAGGACATCACTCTTCCCTGTATCCTCCTGCCACTTAAACTAGTGTTTTTCTCTCTCCTTCTGGACTCTTTCTATTGCCATTCCTTAAATAATAATGTCCCAGAGAGCTGCCGGTTTTCCCCTCATTTTACTCTCTGTTCTTCTCCTGGGATATTTCACCTCTTCTCCGAGTCAACTATTGCATACTTGGTGTGGACAGCCAAAATCAGTATGTTTGCCTCCACTGCTCCCCTGTGTGCCACACTCCTCTATTTCCAGTTGTTATTGGACCGTCTTCCCGGAGTGTCTTATAAGCATCTCTGCCTAAAATTATTCAAAATCAAATTAATTACCTTTCCCTCGCCAACCTGTTACTTCCCCTGTGTATACTTATTAATTGCCAAACATCTATACTGGAAATCCTGAGGTCGTACTTTAACCACCCTGTACCCCCATTCATCCAAGCTATTGTAACATCCTTCCAACTCTTCCTCAACAGTATCCTTCAAATCTCTCTGCTACTCTGTTACCCCTGCCCCAGGCCATCCCTTCAGCATCTCTTACCTGGACTGTGGCACTTGCCTTCTCCTCATTTCTCTCCCCGTTTCTCTCATCGATTCCTGTTCCACACTGCTGCCAATTTATATTTTCAAAACATAAATCTGGTTTTAAACCTTTAAAACGTTCAGCTGCTTATTTCTGCCTCCAGCAGGAACCTCACATCCACCAGCAGGGTAACAACACCTTTTTATGCTATGTCATTCCTCTTTGCATCGGCTGCCACCCAGCCCACTGCTTACACAGTGCCTGCCCTATGGCAGACACTCAGTACTTGTTGAATAATAGGTTTCTCCGCATTCCAGAATGTTCCTTCTCTACCCCATCATCTCATTCCGAGTTCTGTAGAATAAAAATTATTCATCTTATCAAAGATAAAATGGACCACATTTAATTGAGGTATAGTCTGTTCACACTTGTAGGAAGAAGGTACAGTACCCCTATGTGCTTTTGTTAAATTACAAGTAGAGCAAATGAAAAAAAGAGCAGGTCCCTGCTTCGTGCAGATCATCCTGTGGTTCTGACAATTGAACCCAAACAGTGTTTTTGTTCTCTCTTCCTGGAGAGGTCTACTGCAGGTTTTGTGTATGTACATATTTTTTTTTTAAGGCAGGAGACCACGTATATCACTCAACTGTTATAGTTGGCAGAGTGAGTTTTTTTAAAATGTATTTAGCTAACCTGTAAAATAAATTAACTTTGGGAGAATTTTTTTTAAAGTAATTTCTGATTTGAAAAAAAGACCTGTGGTAGGAAAAAAAAATTAAAGACAGTGAAACCACAGTATTTAGATTGCAAACATTGTAAAAATGCCATAAAACTCCTGAGGTCTTATTGTGTATTTGTAGTGGATCTATACCATAAATGTAGGTAAAGCTGAGGAAAATATGCTCACTTGTTATTAAAAAAGAGATTGGCTCAAGTTTCTTTCCACCTCCAAAAACCAGAGCAAGAGGAGTTTACTACCAAATTGTGCTTTTATATTCATGAAAATTTCTGCTTGCTGTATGAAGTATCTAAAATGACTTTTTAATAAGGAGGTGTTGATATTTGAATGAACTGACATACCAGTTGAGTAAACCATATATACATGTACACATATAAACCATATATATATATACATATAAACCATTGTATCTTCTTAATACAAGAGACACCCACACTGTTGCATTAGAAATACATTTTAGATCCTAGTGTTAGTTGCTCAGTTGTGTCCGACTCTTTGCTACCCCATGGACTGTAGCCCTCCAGGCTCCTCTATCTGTGGATTCTCCAGGCAAAAATACTGGAGTAGGTTGTCATTTTCTTCTCCAGGGGATCTTTCCCACCCAGGGATTGAACCTGGTCTGCATGGCAAGCAGATTCTTTACCACTGAGCCACCAGGGTAGCCCTTGGTTCCTAGAATTTGCTACAAACAGGGCCTGGAGAGGAATGGTTTCTACAGTGCCTTTTAAACATTTCCAGACACTTTACCTGTCACTGCGGATGTGGTTTTATTCTCGAGGTCATCCTCGCAAGGCCCCGGTGTGGTGCTGGGGCTGCACTGTAGTGACGTCGTCTCCTTGCCTTCTGTGTTGCTGGCTGCACCTTGCCCCTATGTGTCTCTCTCAGTTTTCTTTCTCCATGGCACTTTATTCTGCTTTCAGGAGTCTCTTCTTTCATCCAGATCTGCCCGCTTTTCTTCTCCTGACTTCTCCAGTTTCTAGTAATATCTCCATCAATGAGCCTTTGTAAGAAATAATATTTATTTGGCTGTGCCACGTCTCAGTTGTGGCATGTGGGTGTTAGATTTTTACTGTAGCATGCGAGATTTTTAGTTGTGGCATGTGGGGTCTAGTTCCCCGACCAGGGATCTAACCCAGGCCCCCTGCATCAGAAGCATGAAGTCTTAGCAACTGGACCACCAGGGAAGCCCCTCCATCCATGAGCCTTTCTCTTTTCACCCTCTCCCCAGCCTGCTTCTCTCCTAGGCTGGCTCCTCCCAGTGTCTTCTAACTTCTTCATCACTAAAAGCAAAACCAGAAAACCTCTGTTCCACCTGACAAATCCCTGAGGTGATTCCCTTCCAGTGGAGATTGGCATTGGCGTTGTCCTCCGCCTTAGCGCCTGAGTAACAAACACATCTATCCTTATTCACGTGTTACTGTGCCCCTGCCTGCTTCTCAGGCTCCTCCTTCACTCCCCTGCCCGCTCTACCCACACAGACCTGAGGACAGTTGTACTTTTATTCCTCCTCACCTGTCACATCTTAGTTTCTGGCCAAATTTTTTAAAGTTTATTTTTCAAGGACTTGGTTTGAAAATGTCAGCTCCTCTAGGCAGCCTTCTAGAACAGTCTTGCGCCCAGGCCTCTACAGTGTGGCTCACATGCCCAGCGCTTGCTTTTCTTGCACTGTCATGGCCTGACTCCCCACCTGATTGACCTCTAAGGATGGCAACTGTGTGGAAGAATCTGCTTCGGAAGTATTTTTGCTCTTGTACTTCATTTCTTTTCTTTTTTTTTTTTAATTTCTTACTTAGTACTTTTATTTTTTTTTCTTTACATTATTGTGTTGGTTTTGCCATGCATTGACATGAATCTGCCATGGTTATACATGTGTTCCCCTTCCAGAAGCCCCCACCCACCTCCCTCCTGATTCCATCCCTCTGGGTCATCCCGGTGCACCAGCCCTGAGCACCCTGTATCAAGCATCAAACCTGGGCTGGCGATTCATTTCACATATGATAATTTACATGTTTCAATACCGTTTTCCCATATCATCCCACCCTTGCCCTCTTCCATAGAGTCCAAAAGACTGTTCGATACATCTGCGTCTCTTTTGCTGTCTCGCATACAAGGTTATCATTATTTCTTAACCTTTATTTTTTATTTCTTCCATGTCTTTTACTATCTGAAGTTCCCCCCTTTCTACACTCTTCCTTTTTATTTGCATCGCTTTGTTTTTGGCCCATTCCTATTGTCAGGCCCTGTTTTCTGAAACTTACCAAAGGCTTTCTTCTAAATTCCACTCGAAACACACACACACACACACACACACACACACACACACACACACACACACTTCTCTTTTTCTAAATCTTTGAGTGAGAAAACAAGGCGGGGGGGTGGGAATGAATTTCCAAGTTCTATTTTACTCTTGGAATATTACATTAGAATTCTTTTTTTCATAGAAATATGAGTTGGTATAAAATATTAGTGCCTGTGATGATTTTTAATATAAAGAGAATAAAGCTTTCCAAATAATTCTGTTGAAAAGCAGTTTGCTGAGCATTATCGCTGTCACAGAGTTTTCTAAATGGATGTCTTTTTCAGGATTAAGGTGCATTGTTGACTCACACATACTCGTAATGTGACTCTTTGGTGGCTGTCATCATCCTGTCTCCGAGGGATATGGAGGGGATCGGCATCTAAAGGCCTTCAGAACATTGCAAATGGAATGTCCAAGGAAATGTTCCAGATCTCCTCACCCCAGCAACAAACCTAAGATTAGGCATATTTAGGGGAAGACTAAAGCAGGAAACAGTCCTATAAGTAAACAGCCTCGTTCTCTTTCTGATGAAACAGGAGAGGAGAGCTTCTCAATAGGGCTGTTCACCTGTGGTACCTACTGCTCAAACTCGCTCCTTCCTATTCAGAGTAACAGAAGACCATCACACTGTACGTGGGCTTGACCCGGAGCTCCATACCAGCAGGAATTAGCTGCTGCCCCTTGGGCAAAGGCAAAGCAAAATAAAACTCATGTTTATTGAGACGCTAGGAAGCGGAGCCCTGTAGAAGAGGTTTGGGGAAGCATTAGGCACAGGACGTTGGACCCAAGCTAAATGCTCTCCTCCAGAAAATGAAGATGCTATTTAATCTGTACTGTTTATCTCATGGAGAGCTAAATACTTTGCGCACTGCATGAGAAGACTTTTGTGATAATTTCTTCAAAAAAAATAAAAAAGGACCCAAGTAGGAAGGGCCAAAACCTCATTTTTTATCACCAGCCACCCCCCCCCCAGGATTAAAACACATACGTTGCTTTTTATACACAGGTGTTAAGCCACCCTCTTAATACATATTGAAAAATCAAATAGGAAAATAATGGAGGTGAAGTAATATATTTCCTAGAAGTCTATGGCATGAGATATGAAGTATGGCTAACATTATTAATAAAATCTTTAAGAAAAATAGAATCAATTCTTTTCCGAGCTTGCCACCTTCTACATCATTTAATTTGATCTTTCAAAATTATTTTATGATAGAAAAATCCTCCCCTGGCAGCAGTGATGTAAACTCAGAGTTTTTTTTTTTTAAAGAAATAATATTACATGTATTTATTGATCAGATTGTTGCCCCAGTAGAAAAATGCTCTAGGAAGTTAATTATTTAAAGGTTAAGAAGATAGGGAATTGTAGCTTTTCACAGAATGACCTTTATGGGCCAGATTTTTTTTTTTTTTAAAGGAATTTGCATCTCTTTCCAAACATGGATGAGGGCCTGACTAATCCTCAATTTCAGCTGTGTAAACAGTGAACTTTCAAACTGCTTGGAAAGAAAATAAGAGCAGAACTTGTAATAACCAATGTAAAACCTGACTAATACAGTGATATTGATTATTTCTCTTATGCAATCACCTTAGAGTTTCCTTCCAAAGAAAAAAGAAATTTTATGAGTGTAAAGAACATGGTAGAAATAGTGTTTAAGTGTATATGAAGTTTTTGACTCAGAAGCCTGTGGTCTCTAAGTACCTATGAATACAGTAGGCTTCACTGAGGTGTTACTGTACAATATACCATCTTGTCATAGAAACCACAACCTTGTACAAAGAGAAAAACAATTATTGAGCACTCTTTTAACAGGCTCTTAACTTGATTGGCAAAGCTCTAGTTCTGTTGCTGAGTGGATTTAGATTTCCAGAGACATTCATTCATTACTAAGTAGTTGCATTTTTAGGCAAATTGAATACAATGAGCAGAATTGTTCATAGTAATAGGCTGCCAACTTATTTGCACATCTTGGAAGAAAGTTTATAAAATTTTTAAAGGGTTCATGATTGATTTAATATTAATTAAAAATACCCTGAATTTTCCCCAGTGATACCCTATGGAAGAGCTTGGAGCCCCTCTTGAAGAGGATGAAATTATGATGGTGATCCATTCCCCAAGATCTGGCAAAGCACTCTGTCCCCAGCACTCTAGAACCACTAGTTGACACAAGGGATGTGACAGATTTTATCCAATTTCATATACAAGGAAATGATTTAAAACCATTTCATAAACTGCATAGGAATCAGCATTTCAGCTTTTTCCTGGATACTTATTCTAGGTTTGAATATGTCATCAGCTATTAAGACTTAAAGTAGAGTCCAAGCTGAATTCTGTCAAACATAGAATAACCTGAGAATTAGCCAGAGTCAAGGGTGAGAGGGATCCTTTACATTCTCACTGATGCTCTGCATTCTGGGAGTAATATACACGTCAAAGCTTTGTTTGCTGCTTTGCTTGTTTTTACTGCCATAAGGGAAAAGGAAGGGCAGTAACTCTTCTGATAGAATTTTATGAAGTTACACGTCAAGGACACCTTTATTATGTGATATATTCATCAAGTTTCTGCAGTCAATTTGACCCTGCCAAAGTAAATGTATAGGAAACTGTTATGAAAATAAATCATTAAACTTTGCAAATAGTATAATGATCTATCAACTTTTTAAAAAATGTAGGTATTGAGATTAAAGTCTTACCCTCACTGGGAAGTGTTATGCCTTTGTTCCTACAGTTTCTTTGGGTTAAGAATCTGTAGATAGCAATTACAATGAAAATATTTCATTGGTATTAATCTAAGTAATTGTGATGGCGGTTGTCATTGCTGAGTTGCTCAGTCATGTCCAACTCTTTGAGACCCAAGGGATTGCAGCACACCAGGTTTCCCTGTCCTTTGCTATCTCTCAGAGTTTGCTCAAACTCATGTCCATCGAGTCCGTGATGCCATCCAACCATCTCATCATCTGTTGCCTGCTTCTCCTCCTGCCCTCAATCTTTCCCAGCATCAGGGTCTTTCCCAATGAGTCGGCTCTTCACATCAGGTGGCCAACGTATCAGAACTTCAGCATCAGTCCTCCCAATGAATATTCAGGGTTGATTGCCTTTAGGATTGACTGGTTGGATCTCCTTGCAGTCCAAGGGACTCTCAAGAGTCTTCTTCAGCACTACAGTTCAAAAGCATCAATTCTTCAGAGCTCAGCCTTATTTATGGCCCAACTCTCACATCCATACTTGACTACTGGAAAAACCATAGCTTTGACTAGACAGACCTTTGTCTAGAGTCTAGATGTCTCTGCTTTTTAATATACTCTCCAGGTTTGTCACAGCTTTTCTTCTAAGGAGCAATGTGTTTTAATTTCATGTCTGAGGTCACCATCTGCAGTGAGTTTGGAGCCCCCAGAAATAAAATCTGTTACTTGCTTCCATTTTTTTTTCCCCATCAATTTGCCATGAAATGATGGGACTCACTGCCATGATCTCTAATTTTTTGAATGTTGAGTTTTGAGCCAGCTTTTTCATTGTCCTCTTTCACCTTCATCAAAAGGCTCTTTAGTTCCTCTTTACTTTCTGCCATTACGATGGTATCATCTGCACATCTGAGGTTATTGATATTTCTCCCAGCAATCTTTTTTTTTTTTTGCAGGCACACACATATGTACTTTTAATTGTTTTCCATTATAAGTTATTATAAAATATTGAGTAGAATTTCCCGGGGCTGTACAGTGGTTCCTTGTTACTTGGCAGGAACTCCAGTAGCAAACTCTAGAAATAGCAGAGGGAAAGACAAGGGACAAGGCTTGGATACATTTTGTTCTTGGTTTGATTGAACTGTTGCCACTACCATCATAAAAAGTATTACATTTCTTTATTTTTTTTTTTTTGCATTGGCTTTTTTTTTTTTATTGCTTTTGCCATACATTGTCATGATATCACCAGCCATCTTGATTACAGCAACTTTTTATTTGGCATAGCATAAAACTAAAACTTAATAAATTCTAACTGGGTCAGGCAGTAATTGGAACTCTATAGCATTTACTAGGTAATAGATTTTTTAAATCATTTTTTAAAAGAACAAACTTGCTCATAGATTTCAAATCTGATGGGATTAAGTCATTAGTAGTCTGAAACTAGGTGGAGTTGTTTTTTGTTTGTTTGGCCGAACTGTGCAGCTTGTGGAATCTTAACCTTAGTTCCCCAACCAGGTACGCTCATCAGTGAAAGTTGCAGAGTCCTCACCAGTGGACCGCAAGGGAATTCCCTAGAGGTCTTTATCATTTGTGTTCTATCATATCACCTTGTCTTTTAGACGGAAAGTTAAATGGACTCTGTTGGAATATATATTCTTTAGGACACACCTGTGCTGGGACTAGAACCTGGTCTTGAAATGCTATCCTCTGGCTTAGCTGGCTCTTACAGCTTCATTCAAAGTCATACAGTTGCAGCAATGAGTAGTTAGATTACTTTATAAACACAGGTTATGGCAATGTTTTTCTGGTTGTCTTCCTCTGCTTTGCACTGTTCAGGAAAGATTGGGGGAGCATGGTTAACTCAATAGCTATCTAAGGGTTAAATATTATGAGTGGCCTCACATCTCTGGTTCAGTGTCAGGGAAAATGTTCATTGATTTAAGTAGGTGTTATGGCTCCGTAAAGAACAGCCCTATATGTTTGGCAAGAAAGCAGATATGGAAACTGTACTCACAGCCAAATTCACATGAATATAGTAATTGGTTCACGTCAAAGGAAATGATTTTGACAGATTTACACATTGGGGTGGGTTAGAAATCCATGAAAATCCAGGATTCAAGTGCTTTTTTATCTTGAGGTAGAAGAACCCGATACAGAATAGAAAGCAGCCCTCTGTGGATGACGTGCCACTGGCACATCGTCCAGTCCACTGTGTTTCGACTCCAGCGCGATACAGGTAGAGTTGATGTGTCCTGGCAACACTCTTTTTGGCTTTCTCTTTAGACTCGGAAGTCGATCAACCCAGAGAAGAAAAGAAAGAATGCTACTATAATCTACACGCCGCCGGTCTCTGCGACGACGTGCTGGCCCCCAACGTCACCAGGCAGGAGTGCTGCTGCACCTCTGGCGCCGGGTGGGGGGACAACTGCGAGGTCTTCCCCTGCCCGGTCCCGGGGACTGGTAAGAGCCCGCCGAGGGCTGTGTCCACACTCGTCTCTGTTGTGTGCTTGCCGTTCGTGGGTCTTGACATGTTCTCATTTGGGGTATTGAAGCCTCAAAGTGTGGACATCTTACTGGTACCTGCTGCAGTCAGACTGAGCTAAGATACCTTCTAGTGGGTTTCTGGAAGGCTAGAGACCAAACCCTGTCCCGCCTCAAGATAAAGTCTTGAACTTCTGTTTATCACAGAATATGCTGTTATGGTGACATTCCATACGATATTTTGTCAGAAAGATAATTCAGTTTTATTCCATTTTTAATGTAAAAGCACTGATTTTTTTCTCCTAACACTGACACAGCGTTGTTCCTAATTAGAGCCTGTATATTTAAGCTAAGATTTTTCTTGATGGATTCTTACTAAAAATTTAAAATACTAGTGCTCAAGTCGCCTCAGTAGTGTCTGATTTTTTGCGACCCTATGGACTGTCGCCCATTAGGCTCCTCTGTCCATGGGATTCTCCAGGCAAGAGTACTGGAGTGGGTTGCCATGTCCTCCTCCAGGTAAAATACTAGAGACCATAGCAATGGTAAAATAAGTCATAACACTCCATAGCACTTATAAGTAAAACATGGATAAATAACATGAGTGAACTATCAAGTTTTTTTAAAAAATTATAAGTAAACTTATGAAGTCATTAAGTTTATTTGCACCTACTTTGTAATTTTGATATTGTACTGCATTTATCTGTCTGAATTAGATGGCAAGGTTTGCCTTTAGGTTATGAATTTGAGAAAGCAAAACTGAATGTAAAACATACTTGTGGGGAGAAAAAAAAAACTCATGGAAGATGTTTTTTTTTTCTTTTCCCCAACTTCTTTTTCCCCCGTCTCTTCTGAAATCAGCTGAATTCACTGAAATGTGTCCTAGAGGGAAAGGTTTTGTCCCCGCGGAAGAATCCTCTTACGGCATTGATGGTGAGAACTATAAAGGTCAGTTTCAAGCAGAAACTAATTTGCAATGAGTGTTCATATCTGACATTCAAGTAGAAGCATGGCTTGTGTTCAAATTCTACCCAGTAGTCTCTGGGTAGAACTGTGGCTTGGGAATTAGAACATGTAAGACTGTATGACGGTGGGACTTCACTTAAGATTCTGAGTTTCCACCTCTGAAATGATGTTTCAAAGGCTGTCATGAGCATAAAATAAGGTAACGTGTTAAAGTACTTTATACAAAATTCTGCACTTTAATAAATTTATTCTGTTATTCCAGGACAATATTAGAAATCATACATTAGGACTAATATAAATTTGATCATTATGCCTTTAATGGTTATCAACAAAGCAAAGATTTTTGCTTTTTTAGAAAGCATCCTACTTTGCTAGGACCTTTTACTAATGGCCATAGGTTAGTGATAAGGAATGGAAAAGAAGAAAGCAAAAGTCGATGTGCTTTATACATTTCACATTATTAGCCTGTAACTCTAAAATAAATTTCAGATTTTACTTCGGTGTAATTGAAACCACACATATGAGTGTTTCCTTATTAACCACTCACTTTAACATCTCAATGATAGAGATATTATGACCATTTTTTCCCCCATAGATGCAGATGAATGCCTACTTTTTGGACAGGAGATCTGCAAAAATGGCTTCTGTATGAACACTCAGCCTGGTTATGAATGCTACTGTAAGCAAGGGACATACTATGATCCTGTCAAGTTGCAGTGCTTTGGTAAGTTTTAAGAGGATATTTTGTGATGTGCTCTGAAAATACATGGGAAAAATATAGCCCTGTTGTGTATAAAAAGTTTCTTAGACTCTAAATCTCATGTTGAAAAGATCTGTAAATGTTTTATGAATCTTTTTCTTGAGCAATATTTAAGAAAATAAAAATCCTTCAAACTACTGTTTGAATGGATTTTGAAGAGTTAATATTCAGTGTGGAATTATAATTCAGGTCACTGGTATAACTAAGTGTTCTTTTGGTCTGGGGAGCCTCATGTTTAATCACTCATACCATTCACTGAAAGTCATTTTTAAATACGGACCCAGACTTTAATGCCTAAGCAGAAAACCATATATACTATGCAGAAAAACATAGCAAAAGGAAATAATTTTAAAACCATCATAAAGAGGCATTTTATCTTAAATTTCTAAGTATATCCTGTTCTTAAATGTTTTCTTTCCTTATTTAATGTCAGCAGCTGTAGGGCAATGTTATTTTTCCAATCAATACAGCTTAACATTTTTATAGTCAGAGCTGTTCTCTTTTGGATGATGATGTGTAGCTAATTAAAATGTGGCAGACCTTGAAATCTGGACTAAATTTAGCGGTGTATTAAGTTTGGTTAAGTGTATGAGGTGCAACTGATTGCTGATTTTCTTTCATTTTGTTTTTCTCTTAAGATATAGACGAGTGTCAAGACCCCAACAGTTGCATTGACGGCCAGTGCATTAATACAGAAGGGTCTTATAACTGCTTCTGTACCCACCCAATGGTCCTGGATGCTTCGGAAAAAAGGTGTATCCGACCAACTGAATCACATGGTATGTTTGGATGTGAGAAGCACGTCTGTGTCCAAATAAATGTCATTAGGTTTTCCTTTTGACTGAAATGTGAGCTGTCAGAAAATAGAAAAGCGGATTCCTTGGGTGTTTTGAAAAAATTAAAATGAGATGCTAAGAGAAAGAATAAGTTTTGTATCATCAATATGCACATACTGATTTAATGGACAACAGGACAAGGAGTGACTGAGCAGATGACTTGAGGGTTGATCATATTTAACCCTCAAAGGCAACTGAGGAAGATGTAAGTTGAAGGGAAAGTAATTAGGTTTGCTTGACTGGATAGAGGACACAGTTGAGACTGGGCAGAGCAGAGGGCAGAATTCATCAGTGGTGGAGGGCTCTGCAGTTCACTGGTAGGAGTCCCTGCTCGTCCCTGAAAGCGTGAGGTGCTCCAAGTAATTGACTTAATTGGTCAATGTATCAGCACATTCAGGAGACTGCTTTGGTTGAAATCCACTGAAAAGTAGAAAGGTTAGAATTAACAACCCTAGGATGACGTGTCACTCATTCAGGGCTTTGACAGATGAAATGGATGAAAAAGGCTGAATCCCCAAAATTTTGTGTAGAAGGAAAAGGTAGGATTTGACAGAGGAGTAAATGTGAAAAATCAGATATTGGAAGAATAAGAAGTCCGTCAGGATTATAAAGTGCAGGCAAGATCGTGGAGGGTTTTACATAATGTGGAAGCTACAGAGGGAAGGGTTTAATTGAAACATGATGGGCAGGTTGAATTTCAGCTGATGGAATGACACCCAGTTAGAGATGTCAGGCGTTTAATCCATGGAAAGACCAGGCTGGCTTCAGACTTCTGCTTGGAAGTCACGCTTAGAAATCGGGATGGAAGCTCTGAGACTCGCTGGCTTCTACCACAGTGTCTATGAACCAGGAATAGCCATGCAGTTGTCATGGAACCGGGTCTTCCCTTTCAGAACAAATTGAAGAAACCGATGTCTACCAAGATCTGTGCTGGGAACATCTGAGCGACGAGTATGTGTGTAGTCGGCCTCTTGTTGGCAAGCAGACGACGTACACGGAGTGCTGCTGCTTGTTCGGGGAGGCCTGGGGTATGCAGTGTGCCCTCTGCCCTATGAAGGATTCAGGTGAGCCCCTACCAGGTCCTTCTGCTGGAGGTGTTTGTAGACCAGTTCTCACCGCCTTTGGAAGCTGATAGTTCTCTTTTACTTAAATATCTTCCCTTCACTCCTGATACCTTACTTTCATCAGAGGGGTATGTGTGCACATGCCTGTGTGTCTGTGTGTGTCTGTGTGTGCCATTACGGGAGCAGATTACATAACATCTGACTCCTGGGTTGCCTCCAATCCAGACACTGTCATTAATTTTTGAAACCCTCATTTTATTTCCCTCCAAAGAATGATAAATGACCCAAAGAAATATAATGCGTCTTCGCAGTTGGTGGCATAGGTCTTGAGAATTTGTATTTCCTGATACTTCTTTTTTTCCTACAGTCCTCCTCACTTCTGATAGTTTCTGGTTAGAGCAAAAAGTATCAGGGACTAGACACTCTCCACAGGTCAAAGCTCAAGTTTTTATGTCAACCTCTTTGTGGGAGAGAAGGGTTCCCCCCCTCCACAGAAGGGTTAGAACCATGAAGGAAAAGAGTATAATAAAGTAAGTGAAGTGTATTTGAACTCATCTTCTTGACTTTCAAGTTGTAGTGTGTGCATGCCAAATCGCTCCAGTTGCGTCTGACTCTTTCCGACCCCATGGACTGTAGCCCACCAGGCTCCTCTGTCCCTGGGATTCTCCAGGCAAGAATCCTGCAGTGGGTTGCCATGCCCTCTTCCAGGGCATCTTCCAGCTCCAAGGGTCAAACCCTCGTCTCCTGTGGCTCCTGCATTGCAGGCACAGTCTTTACTGCTGAGCCACTGGTGAAGCCCTTCAACGTTTAAACCTGTGGTCAAACGTAAAAAGTAGGATCAGCAAAGCTCTCAGTTTCCTCCCTTCTCTTCATCCGGGAGGAGGGCTTGAAGATATCAACGCTGGTCTCCAGGCTGGGCTGCTTGGTGACTGTTGGGGTCTGTGCTGATCGCCTATTTCTCTTCTTACCACTGCAGCTACTTATTGCCTGTAAAGGAAAGTACTTAAAAGTCTTTGGCGTAGCATTTTTGTGTTTGACTATAGAGTTGGTTGTTAAAGCTAGAAAAATACTGTGTGGGTATAAAGTGCAGGAGTTCATAATGAACAAATTCTCAGAATGGCAAAGAGGGAAAGAATTGCTTGGAAAGAGGAAATGCTCTAATTTTTAGTTAGAATGTAATTTTCCAATCATTTAATAAGTTAGCTTTTTAGCTTGGAAATAACTTAAAACCAAGGTAGCATAAAAAGAAAGTCACTTGAAATGCCATAAAAGGAAAAGGAATAGCAAAGGGGGAAGAACAAACAGATAAAGATATAGATGGTAATGCTAGTAGCCCAGAAATGGAAAGAGGGTGGGTTCTGGGGCCAGAAAATGTGGGTCTGGAATTCAGAGATGCTCATGGCAGCGGCATGAACTGGGGAAAAAGAACCTCACCCAGTGCAGCTCATTTATAAAGTGAAGGCATCGATCTTGTTGCGTTGTAAGGACTGGGAGGATTTAGGTGGCTCAGGATAACCAGGAGTGTGGCAGATTATTAGCATCACTGTTGCCTCTGTTCCTGGCAGATGCCACAAGGACAGGAAGATGAAATTTGAGGAAGTGAATATAATACATATGACTTGAGTCATCTTCTCATGATGCTTGGATAGCTCAGCTCTTTCTACTTAGGCAGTGTTTTTATTGTTTACTTTTTAATATATATATATACACCTCTGAAAAATTAAGAGGTATGTCTCCTTCCACCTGCCCCATCACAACTGACTCTGCTCCTTGAAAATGTTCACTCTTTTTCTTATAATGTTGATGTATCATAGAAATTACAGGTGTACAATATAATGATGCACAATTTTTAAAAGTTGTACTCCGTTTATAGTTATTGTGAAAAATTGGCCATATTCCCCATGTTGTACAGTATATGCTTATCACTTATTTTATACCTAATAGCTTGTACCTCTGCAGGTGTTCACTTTTTAACAGTTGGTGTTTTCAACATCCAAGTTTTTAATTCTATGTTATCGATTATTGCTATATTTTAAGTTTTATATTCATTATTATACATTTATATTTAAGAGAATATTTAAAACTGAAATCTGTGTCATTGATTTTAGGCACATGTTGTTTTCTGGTTTACTCTTCAGCATCTCTGAAATTGGGGGTATTGCACAACCAGCATCTATTAATGGCTACAGGCTATTTTTTCACATCTTAGTGTCTATTATATCAGGATGTATTGTACAGTTTAGGGTGTCACAGAACTGGTGAAAGATGCTAACTTTTAAATGGATACGCAGGCTTTGTTTTATGCATGTGCAGGCATCTGTTCAGTTCAGTTCAGTCACTCAATCATGTCTGACTCTGTGACCCCATGGCCTGCAGCACGCCAGGATTCCCTGCCCATCACCAACTCCTGGAGCTTGCTCAAACTCATGTCCATCGAGTTGGTGATGCCATCCAACCATCTTATCCTGTTATCCCCTTCTCCTCTTGCTTTCAATCTTTTCAGTACCAGGGTCTTTCCCAATGAGTCAGTTCTTTGCATCAGGTGGCCAAAGTTTTGGAATTTCAGCTTCAGCATCAGTCCTTCCAATGAATATTCAGGACTGATTTCCTTTAGGATCAACTGGTTGGATCTCCTTGCAGTCCAGTGGAGTCTCAAGAGTCTCCTCCAACACCACAGTTCAGAAGCATCAATTCCTTGGCGCTCAGCGTTCTTTATAGTCCAACTCTCACATCCATACACGACTACTGGAAAAACCATAGCTTTGACTAGATGGGCCTTTGTCAGCAAAGTAATGTCTCAGCTTTTTAATGTGCCATCTAAGTTGGTCATAGCTTTTCCTCCAACGACCAAACGTCTTTTAATTTCGTGGTTGCAGTCATTATCTGCAGTGATTTTGGAGCCCAGGAAAATAAAGTATGTCCTGTTTCCACTGTTTCTGCATCTGTTTGCCATGAAGTGATGGGACTAGATGCCACGAACTTAGTTTTCTGAATGTTGAGTTTTAAGCCAACTTTTTCACTCTCTTCTTTCACTTTCTTCAAGAGGCTCTTTAGTTCCTCTTCACTTTCTGCCATAACAGTGGTGTCATCTGCATATCTGAGGTTACTGATATTTCTCCTGGCAGTCTTGATTCCAGCTTGTGTTTCATTCAGCCTGGCATTCCTTATGATTTACTCTATATATAAGTTAAATAAGCAGGGTGACAATATACAGCCTTGACGTACTCCTTTCCCAATTTGGAATTAGTCTGTTGTTCTATGTCCAGTTCTAACTGTTACTTCCTGACCTGCATACAGACTTCTCAGGAGGCAGGTCAGGTAGTCTGGTATTCTCATCTCTTGAAGAATTTTCCACAGTCAAAGGCTTTGGCGTTGTCAATAAAGCAGAAGTAGATGTTTTTCTGGAATTCTCTTGCTTTTTCTATGATCCAATGGATGTTGGCAATCTATACAGGCATATCTTGGAGATATAATGGATTCAGTTCCAGACCACCACAATAAAGTGAATATTCCAATAAAGCAAGTCATCTGAACTTTCTGGTTTCCCAGAGCACATAAAACTTAAATTTACATTGTAAAGTATTTATGTCTATTAAGTGTACAGTAGCATTATGTCTAAAAAAAAAAGGACATTCCTTAATTAAAAACAACGTATTGCTAGAACATGCCCGAAACTCCTTTATGAAAGGTCCTGCATGTATTTTCATTTTATTCTGTCCCTGTCCTGATCCTGTGATATTTAAGTATTTGCTGCATGTAAATCTGATGGCTTAGAACCATCATCTAATTTATCTTTTTGCAAGTTATCTTTTGGCGGGTTGAGGGTCTTGCCTTGATATTGATGATTGCTGACTGATAAGGTGATGGTTGCTGGAGACGGGGGTAACTGTGGCAGTTTCTCAAAAGAAGACAACAGTGAAGTTTGCCGTCTCAACTGATTCTTTACGAATGATTCCTTTGAATATGCAATGATGTTTAATGGCATTTTACCTAGTGTTGAACTTACTTCAAAATTCAGGTCAATCCTGTCAAACCCTCCTGCTGCTTTCTCAACTAATTTTACGTGATATTCCAAGTCCTTTGTCTCAATATTCAGTTAAGTTTGCTGTCTTATATGAGTGGGGTTTATGGCAGCCTACAACAATTACAATGGTAACATTGAAGATCACCCTAATAAATATAGTAACTAATAATGTTTGAAATAATGTCAGACTTTCCAAAATTTGACATGGACAGGAAATGAGCAAATGCTGTTGGAAATACAGTGCCAATTGACTTGCTTGAGGCAAGGTTGCCACAAACCCACAATTTGTTAAAAAGCAAAAAAAAACACAGTAAAGCAAAGCATTTTTAAACAAGGTATGCCTGTATCATGTATTATTTAATCACCTCCAGCACTGGACATTTGAGCTGTCTTCCCCCACCCTTGTCCTACCCCAGTCTTGATTTTCCTCTTAAAACCAATGCTGCCGTGAACCTTCATGTATGTATCTTATATGTAGCTTTCAAAGTATCTGAATAAGAAAATTCCTACAAATGAAAATACTAGACAAGAAGTATGTGAACTTTAAATTTACTTTTTATTCTCCAAAAATACAAATTTACACTTTCTCCAATGACAGGGTTTGAAATGCCTTTTTCATCATACCATTTTAGCACTAATAACTTTTAAAGACTAGTCATCTTGAAAATTGTTATAATATGCTCAAGAAGGGTATCTTATATGTGTCTCCCTTATTTCTAGGGAATTTGAGCATTTTTTCCTTGTTTATAGATGATTTATTATTTCTTTGTTAGTGAATTATTATATCCTTTGACCATGTCTTTGACTGGACTTTGCATCTTTTCTTACTGATTTGTAGGACCATTGTTGCATATTCTATTTACAACCCCAACATTTGGGTTCTTGCATACTTGCTGTTATGGAAACTCCTTTATGAAAGGTTCTGTATATATTTTCATTTTTATTCTGTCCCTGTTCTGATCCTGCGATATTTAAGTATTTGCTGCATGTAAATCTGATGGGCTAGTGCCTTTTCAAATCAAAGTTCAAGTTAGATTTGATGATTCAAGTTATTTTTGTGTTAGAAATGAATTTTAAAATATTACATCAGTTTTGAAACATCTATTTATTTTTGACTGCATTGGGCTTTCATCGCTGCACACGGGCCTTCCCTAGTTGAGGTGCTCGGGCTTCAGTAACTGTGGCTCAAGGACTCTCTAGAGCTCGGGATCGGTAGTTGTGGTGCACAGACTTAGTTGCTGCGAGGCATGTGGGGTCTTCCAGAACAGAGGTGGAACTCGTGTGCCCTGCACTGGCAGGCAGATCTGAACCACCGGACCACCAGGTAAGTCCCTCATCAGTTACATTTAACTGAGATTTTACAAAACAAAATTTTAAGTGTAAATTCAAACCGATCGTGTGAACAAATATATACTGTGTAATATTTTTTTAGGAAAGTATGTGGTATGAGGAAATAGTGGTACCACATGCCCAATTAGAAAAGTTGAGCATCGCTGCTGTACTCTTCCTAACTTAAACATGTGTACTACTGAATCTCTAGACTGAGTCAAATCCTCAAAATCAGTGATTTTTACTCTTTTATTTTTAAAAAATGGTAGTCTTTTGTCAGTTGAAATATTATTTTAACTTCCAATATATAAATTCATTAATACTGCTACTTGTAGGGAGAACAACAAATTAGGCTCTCAAGGTATTGGTGAAGGACCCTGGGGTTCCAAGAAACACATATGGAAAACCACTGTTCTGTTTCTGTTGGCATATAGGAAGTAAATAGGGCAGAAGGAGTATTTCTTACATGGCCCTAAAATTATGGGCCTCAGACTAAACTTAGGGATACCCTGCATCCAGGGAGAAGTCCATGGCCAAGTTAAGCAATTTTTGCCTAGGCCCTGTGGTTAGCTGACATTTCCTTGATTCGTACCTGATGTTCTGATCATACCGACACCAAACCATCTCCCACTGAGCATGTTTCTGCTGGAGTACGGCAAGCTAGAAGGGCCAGAGTCGACGGGTGAGCACATGGCTCTGGAACCTGGTTGCCTGGGTGTGGATCCTGGTTTGGCAACTTCCTATCTACATAGCCTTGTTCCTTTGTCTCTCTGGGCCTCAGGTTCCTCCCGTGAAACTAATATCACCTGCCTCACAGGGTCGTGGCAAGAATCAAACACGTTAACACATGAGCACTTAGCACAGTGCTTGACACATGTGACAAGTGAAAGCGTTAGTCACTCCGTCATGTCCCGGCTCTTTGTGACCCCATGGTCTGTAGCCTGCCAGACTCCTCTGTCCATGGAATTCTCCAGGCAAGAAGAGAATGGAGTGGGTTGCCATGCCCTTCTCCAAGGGAGCTCCCTGACCCAGAAATCGAACCCAGGTCTCCAGCATTGCAGGCAGATTCTTTACTGCTTGAGCTACCTAGGAAGTATGCAAGCACATAGGAGGCATTAGAAGATTTTAGCACCTGCTGCTACTACTGCTAGGTGACTCAGACCAAACGAATTTTCAAATGTAACTGAAATCCAGGGTTCTTATAAAGTACACAACTACCCAATAGCATCTGGACATGAATTAAGGATAGACAAATGTGGAAATAATATCCTCATATAAAACTTTGTCTTCTAGACCACCGCTTCATCAGCATTAATGGGCATGCCAACTACATGACAATCTTATTTTTAAAAAAGACAGATTCTAGTTTCTAAGTAGGGGAGAGGTGGTCAGGATTCTGCATTAAGTCCCAACGCCGTGCAGCTGCTAATGGTCCTTGGACCACACTAGCAAGGTTCTTGAGATACCTGAGAGCACTCAACCTGATTTTGTTAAAACCGCCTTTAATGCTGTTAGGAATTTTTCAAAGAGGGAAGCAGAGAATGTGTGAATTTCAAAACTGACTCGCTTGTTCTGCTTCTGAACCTTTTAAATGATGCTGTTGAGGGATATATGATAGTTGAGAAAGGACCACATTGTCTATCTGTTAATGAAAGCCCTGGGTGGATCCCAGCCTGTCACTGAGCCTCCCCGTTTCCCAAGGAGGGCAGCACTCCTTTGGGGAACAATTAGTTACTGATGGAAACAGTGCTGGAGGAATTTAAGGAATAAATGGCAGTGCTTGTCATCAGCTTTGAGCATTAAAGTGCAGCGCAGAGTAAAGCGTTGGCTCCAGAACAGGCTTTCACACTTCTGGTCCAGTAGGTCACGGGCACTAATTCTTGCTAAGGCAGCAATAGCATCTGAGGATTCTGGTAGTTGGGGGAGGTAGGAGTGGCTCCCGAAATAGTGTTCTCTGAAGCTCGATGGCAATGTGTGGATTGGTACCACATGCAGACTGGTACCACATGCAGAGTGAGTGAGTGGAGGTTGATGGATTGTGTCAGGGTAACTTTACGTGCGATTTGCCTTGTTGTACCATTCAGTATATTTCTGGGGCTGCTTGGGCTCCCATTTTAAGTCTCAGCTACAGCCTGGGAGGCCAAAGACCAGGCCTTAGGAAAAGGTTTCAGAGGGCTGAGAGCAGCACTGAGGTGAGTTTGTTGAAGTGGTTTTGTATGGACAGCCTCCCCTTCCTCAGCTGCTGGAATTTCTCTTATTCTTGCCCCAGGGTCCTCCTCTTCTCCTTCCCCTCTCAGTAACCTCTAATCCTGCCTGCTCTTAAAATGGTTTTTTTTTTTTTTTTTTTGTCTTGACTGGGGAGGGAAGTGCTGAACTGCTTTGAGAGAACCATCACATTTGGACTCCTTATCATGCTATCACAGCCAGGCTCCGAGAGAAAAGCTATTTGGAAAACCAAGTCAGCAAAGACAAACCATTGTATCCATGTTATGAACGACAGAGGGTGGCCATTGTTTGATCGTTCTGTAAACTTTCAGTGTCATGCTAGAAGGAGGTCATGAACTCTGAAATCTGGAGTTTATTCGAATATGAGTTTTATATAAATGAATAAAAAAAATGATGATAGCTAACGTGTATTGCTCAATGCCAGGCATGTTCAGGATGCTTATCATCAATTAAGATCAATTAAGATCCTTAATTATCCCAGCCATCCTATGAGGTAGGTATATAGTTACCTCCTTTTGGGGAGAGAGGAACTGAGGCACAGATGACATTAACTGCCACGGTCAGATACCAGGAAACGGCAGATTCAAATCCAGGCATTGGCATCCGCGCTCTCAACCACAATCCATGCTCTCAGTGTTACTCCAGTCCCTGCCGCCCCAAGGTCTCACAGCTCATCATAGATAAACAGTATCACTTAGAATATGAAAGTGATAATGAAAAAGAAAAAGCGGAGATGGTTTTTTCCATCTCCTCACCCTATGGTATGCTAAGAGACAAAATCTGTATAGCTTTAGAGCCAGACAGTGATCTTAGCCAAGTTAGACTCTGTATTAGAGTTAAGCACATAGATATCAATACATTCTTGATGAATTAAAAACAAGTCAGTAACTCTTCAGTGAATTAAATTGTTGATGATGTACTTATCTAAATAAACCTTTAATGTTTTTATTTATTGATACTCTTAAAAATATAAACTTAAATTTTCTGAGAAAATGTACATCATATATAGGTTGCTGTTATCCTATGGAAATAAAAACCAATTGACCTGCAAATGAAAGAAAATGAGACACATTATTGGAACACTGGAATCTAAAGGGCTCAGGAATCCCAGTGTCTGTGGTTGTCTTGTTAAAATAATTAGACTTCTGTTAAGTAAACTGTTAAAATAATTAGACTTACTGTGAGAAAACTGTACATAAAGAGTTGATAAAATCTTGATAGAAGCCCAATCTAAAATCAAGAAGTTAAGAAATTTTGAGGGGAGACTTAGTGTGTTGAGAGAGCGCCACCTACTGGTTTATACGGTGTACTGTACCACCGGTGTTTTAACCTGTTTGCTTAGTCATTTTGGACTCTGTGACCCCATGGACTGCAGCACTCCAGGCTTCCCTGTCCTTCACCGTCTTCCAGAGTTTGCTCAGATTTGTGTCAACTGAGTCTGTGATGCCATCCAACCATCTCATGCTCTGTTGTCCCCTTCTCCTCCCACCTTCAATCTTTTCCAGCTTCAGACTCTCTTCCAGTGAGTCAGGTCTTCACATCAGGTGGCCAAAGTATTGGAGCTTCAGCTTCAGTCCTTCCAGTGAATATTCAGGGTTGATTTCCTTTAGGATGGACTGGTTTGGTGTCCAAGGGACACTCAAGAGTCTTCTCCAGCATCACAGTTCGAAGGCATCAATTCTTTAGTGCTCAGCCTTTTTTATTGTCCAGCTCTTACTTCCATATGTGACTACTAGAAAAACCATAGCTTTGACTATACAGATCTTTGTAGGCAGAGTGATATCTCTGCTTTTTAATACACTGCATAGGTTTGTCATTGCTTTTGCAAGGAGCAAGCATCTTTTAACTTCATGTCTGCAGTCTCTGTCCGCAGTGACTGGGGAGCCCAGGCCAAGCCTTTTTTCACTTTCATCAAGAGGCTCTTTAATTCCTCCTCACTTTCTGCCATAAGGGTGGTGTCGTCTCCAAAGTAATAACTTAATGCAAGTCGGGCACAGAATGGTGACCATGGGGTTTAGAAACAATCTCCAAGGAAACTGAAGCATCACAAAAGAAACTGGCAAATGCTTTAAAAGTTTTTAAAAATAACTGCTACTGATTGAAACGCAAAGGCATGGATCCTTTCAGTTTTGCTTGGAGAGCTGTTTAAAGATACAGATATATAGGTTAGATTTGATTTGAAAACTCTTGTTGCAGGAATACAAATTATTACTTTACCCGCCATAGTCAGTTACCAGGGAGCGGTGGAGTCAAATCCAGGCATCATTATCCATGCTCTCAACCACTGCAGGGCCAGGAAGAAAAATATAATCATTACAGCAGTAAGAAAAATAACAGTAAGAAAAATTCGAAATCAATTCTATCAGTAGAGAATTCTTTAGATTTTAATATGGATTTATGTCTAATTCTTTCTTTTTAAAAAGTCAAATAACAACATGTTTAGGGAACTATTCTATGCAGAGTGTAGTTACTAAGAACACTGTCTGAAATGTAGTCTGAATTATTTATAGTTTATCTGTTTTCAGTTTCAAATTATTTACCTATTCCTTCATTTAATTATTTACTTGAACACCCTACTGTGTAACATCTAGGCCATAAATTTTAGAACAGATACACAGTTTGTATTTACAGGAAGTGTAAAATCCTGTAGAAATGACATGAAGTTTTGTTGTTTTGCTGAATTAGAAGTTCATTCCTCAGTATTGCTCATTTAAGTGCACAGGTGACATCCTTTTTTAATAAATCCATCATTTGCTGTGCCACGCTAGTTTTTATACCTCCTAAGAGCTTCTCTAGCCCCCAGTTTCTTTATGTGGTTTTGCAGGAGTGAAGTTAGCTGGAGTCTCTCTTTGAGCAATCTCACTAGTGATTTCTTCCATATCCGTGCGTGGCTCCTGCATGTTCCCAAAGATCTTAGTGTAACAAGTTTCATAATACCCTTGGAGGTGTGAAGGAAGACAAGGATTTGACTCATGGAATAAAGTTGAACAAATATTGTAATTGGGCAGTCGTTGCAAAAGGCCTTTCAGCAGTCACAGTTTAAAGGCTTTTCCAAGAACTATGTTTCCAAAGAACGTTAATAAGAACTTTGGAACATCCTCCATGTGAGGCACAGTGCGTAGTCACCGCCTTGGGTTTGGGCAGTCCAGGGATCTCATTCTGCTTTTGGCATTGCTTCTGTCGATTGCACTGGACGAGTTACTTCAGTTTCCTTTATCCCAAGTTTGAGAACTCTTTTGAGGTTACAGTAATTAATACTCTGTAAGTATGAGAGCATTTATCGTTGTGATCATAGATCCTGATTATTATGATTAAAGAAAGTTTAGCTGTTAATAAACCATAGTGGAGAATTTAAATCAAACTGGAAAGAGACAAAAGATCTCGAGTGGCTGCCACATGTATACACTCCGTGTACATAGAGTATACTCTCAGCGGTAAGTGGGCCACTTTTGGGGAACAAAATTCTTGGTATCTATGAAACTAGATTAAATTGAATATGGTATGGAATGGCAAGTAAGCAATTTATATTGCTTCTTCTTGAAAAGATGCTTTATATTTATTTAGAAGGCTTTTCCTTACTTTCCTGAAAAGAGTGAAAATACTTAACTATGAAAGGCTTATTACAAAATAAAATTTAGTAGTGAATTATGCACATAGAACCTTGGTGTTTAATGTGATCCTTACATTAGTTTCCTCGTTTTTGTAAGATAGCAGCCCAACATCTGCCTCAGGATTGACTGAGGGATAAAAATGTGACCACGCATTGTGAGATGCTTGACACGAAGAAATGCTTCATAGGTGTTAGCAATGATGATAAATCAAATCTTGTTCCAGGAAGTGAGTCGAGCTCAGGGTCATTCCCCATTGTCACCTTGCTATACAGTGCTAGAAATCTCTTTGAAAGTAGGCAAGAGTCAAAGACGATGGGGGGCAGGAGTGCGTTTGGGGACTGACACAGAGCCAGGCACCTCAGCTGCTGCTTCTGTGTCCCTTGAGGCTCCCGAGCTGTGCCAGTGTGGGTATGATGCCCGAGGGAGGCCTGGAGAAGACTGGTCAGGGGTGGCGTTTCTGTTGGGCCGCATCCTTAGCTGTGCCACGTGGGGTCTCTTTTGTTTCTTTAACTGGGCAGCACTGGAGTCTTAGTTGCAGTATGCGGGATCTAGTTCCCTGAGCAGGGAGCAAGCCCAGCGTCCCCCTCCCCTGCACCCTGCACCCCACCCCAGCCTCAGGAACAGAGTCGTAGCCACTGGACCACCAGGGAAGTCTGCAAAGTTGAATTCAGTATATTCCATTTATCAGTGTTAAAATCTAGACTTACCTAAGACTTTAAGTTCAACTTAAATATTTTGTCCTTCTGTTTATAAATCTAATATTTTTATATAAAGTAGGATCCATTTTTATTTTGTGCTGTTTATATATCACAAGGAACAGATTAAACTTTCCTTGAGAGTTGTTTCTATGTCAAAACTCTGTTAATTAAATCTCTTAACACTTTGGCCTCTAATGCATAAACTTTATGTATTTGATTTTCTCTCAAGCACTTTATAGAGCTGAAAGGGCAGCCTACAATCCTAACAAGCATTTTCTTCTTAAGTATTTAAGCAGCTCTTATAAAGCTAATAAACCAAACTTAAAATGCAACAAATTGAATTCCCTAATGAATTTAGATAGTATTTACTGACCTAATAGAGTTCTGTTAATCCTCATGCGACATAAAAATCCTACATATTTCAAATTGAGGTCACAAGGCCTGTCAGATTATATCTAGTATATGGTTTTCTTAAACGTTCTAGACATATTAAGTAGCAGCAACAGCAAAAAAACCTTACTCTCAAACCTTAACAGTAAAGTATTAATATTCTAAACTTAATGTATGTCATTATCTTCATAGCAGCATTACCATCTTAGGCCAACTGAGGATACTGGGAAGGAAAGTTCATGACAGTGATTGTCAGTTATTAGAGAATTAAGATCAGGACATGAGATGTGTGTCCTCACAGTTTGAGTCTAAGTAGCCACGTATGTGATAGGCAAGGCACGATCTATGTTTCCATGTTAACAGGTGATCCTGAGTATTCCTAATGTGCAGTGTTTTTATAAGCAATATCTTCCATTGCAGTGACTTTCAAGGGAATAATAGAGAAGATAGCATTAATAAAAGCTTTTCTATAACTACTCGTGAAAGTTGCTCAGTCATGTCAGACTTTTTGCACCCCCATGGACTGTAGTACATGGAATTCTCCAGGCCAGAATACTGGAGTGAGTAGCCTTTCCCTTCTCCAGGGGATCTCTCCCAACCCAGGAATCATAACTCCTGTCAAGAATCAGGTACCTCTACTGAAGGTATGTGCTCACCTTATTGAGATTGTGAACCACAATGATGTCAAACTCCCCCTGTCCCAGGGAGGACAGCTTGGTGTAGTAGTCCGGGTTCTCCAGAGAAACAGAACCAATAGGAGAGAGCGAGATTGAGATTGACTGACTGACTGCTTCATTCATTCATTTTAAGGAATTGGCTCATATGATTATCAGTCAATTCATTCACTCAGTCGTGTCCAACTCTTTGTGACCCTATAAACTGCAGCACGCCAGGCTGCCATCACCAACTCCCAGAGCTTGCTCACATTCATGTCCTTTGAGTTGGTGATGCTATCCAATCATCCCAACCTCTGTTGTCCCTTTCTTCTCCTGCCTTCAATCTTTCCCAGCATCAGGGTCTTTTCCAACGAGTCAGTTCTTCGAATCAGGTGGCCAAACTATTGGAGCTTCAGCATCAGTCCTTCCAATGAACATTCAGGACTGATTTCCTTTAGGACTGACTGATGTGATCTCCTTGCAGTCCAAGGGACTCATAAGAGTCTTCTCCAGCACCACAGTTCAAAAGCATCAATTCTTCGGTGCTCAGCTTTCTTTATGGTCCAACTCTCACATCCATACATGACCACTGTAAAAACCATAGCTTTGACTCGGTGGACCTTTGTCAACAAAATAATGTCTCTGCTTTTTAATACACTGTCTAGGTTGGTCATAGCTTTTCCTCCAAGGAGGAAGCGTCTTTTAATTTCATGGCTGCAGTCACCATCTGCAATGATTCTGGAGCCCAAGAAAATTAAGTCTGTCACTGTTTCTATTGTTTCGTCATCTTTTTACCATGAAGTGATGGGACCGGATGTCATGATCTTAGTTTTCTGAATGTTGAGTTTTAAGCCAACTTTTTCACTCTCCTCTTTCACTTTCATCAAAAGGTTCTTTAGTTCTTCACTCCCTGCCATAAGGGTGGTGTCATCTGCATATCTGAGGTTATTGATCTTTTTCCTGGCAATCTTAACTGCTGCTTGTGCTTCATCCAGCCCAGCATTTTGCATAATATACTCTGTATATAAGTTAAATCAGCAGGGTGATAATATGTATCCTTGATGTACTCCTTTCCCAATTTGGAACCAGTCCATTGTTCTATGTCTGGTTCCAACTGTTGCTTCTTGACCTGCATTCACATTTCTCAGGAGGCAAGTCAGGTGGTCTGGTATTCCCATCTCTTGAAGAATTTCCCAGTTTGTTGTGATCCACACAAAGACTTTAGCATAGTCAATGAAGCAGATTTTTTTCTGTAATTCTCTTGCTTTTTCTATGATCCAGCAGATGTTGTAATTTGATCTCTGGTTCATCTACCTTTTCTAAATCCAGCTTCAACATCTGGAAGTTCACGGTTCACATACTGTTGAAGCCTGGCTTGGAGAATTTTGAGCATTACTTTGCTAGTGTGTGAGATGAGTGCAACTGTGCGGTAGTTTGAACATTCTTTGGCGTGATTATAGAAGCTGGTAAACCCAAAGTCTGTAGACTGGCCTGATGCTGTGGAGGCCCAAGGAGAACTGAGGTTCCAGGTCAGAAGCCATCAGGAAGAGCTAGTTTTGTAGAAGGAGCCCAAAGTGCAGAGGTGGTTGGGCAGTGAAATTCTCCTTCTCAAAGGCCAGTCTTTCTGTTCTAGTTAAGCCATCAACCCATTGAAAGAGGGTAATTTGCTTTACTCAAACCCACCAATGTCAGTGTTAATCCTATTCCAGAAACACCCAAAATCATGATTTAAAAATAAATTTATTTATTTATGTTTATCTTACTGCTGCATGGCCTTTTCTCTAGCTGTGGCAGGCGGGGGTTACTCTCTAGCTGGGCTGTGTGGGCTTCTCACTGTGGTGGCTCCTCTGGTTGTGGAACATGGGCTCTAGGGCACTCAGGCTTCAGTAGTTGCAATTCCCCAGCTCCGGAGCACAGACTCAGTTGTGGTGCACGGGCTCAGCTGCCCCTCAGCCTGTGGGATCTTCCCTGACCAAGGATCCAACCTGCATCCTCCTGCACTGGCAGGCGGGTTCTTTACGACTGAGCCACCAGGGACACCTCAAAATAACGTTTGAACAGTGACATCTGGGCACTCCATGGCCTGGCTGATTTAACACGTAATATTAGCCTCAGATGGTAAAAGCGTCTGCCTACAATGTGGGAGACACGGGTTCGATCCCTGGAGCGGGAAGATCCCCTGGAGAAGGAAATGGCACCCCACTCCAGTACTCTTGACTGGAAAATCCCATGGACAGAGGAGCCTGGTAGGCTACAGTCCATGGGGTCACAAAGAGTCGGACACAACTGAGTGACTTTACTTTCTTTCATTGGCCATCACAACTGGGATTGAAAAAAAGATTGAAAACCAGTTAAAGAAAATATTTGCCTTTTGTGGACCTTCTGCAGTTCCCATTACCATCCTGTACAAACACATACTTAAGCAAGGGCCTTTATTTTCAGTCTGGAGCTAAGCATAGTTCCTTCTCCTTCCCCAGATATATGCTGGGGAAGCGCAGGGAGGAGGTGGGACACTAAACACTCCACCAGGAAAGAGACATTGGGCTTGTGAAAGGGAGTGATAAACAGGATGAATGACACAAAGGCCAGGCACAAAAATAGGGGCTGTGCATGAGAACACTAGAAATGAAGCCAAAATGTGGGGGTTTTTTTAAACAACATTGTCTTAGGCAGGTGCCTTAGAGAAAGCCATGAGCAAGTAAGTCATGTTCGGGTTATGATCGCATGGCAGTCGTTGATTAGAAACATGCTAGCAAAGGAAGCATGGTTTGTCTCAGAGCAAGGAAAGTTAAAAAGCGGAGGTGGGGTGGACCTCTTATAAAGGGGGAAAAATTACTCCATTTCCTGCTAAACTGCTGGCAAATGAACTTGGGAGGAGTGTCCTGGAAGTGGACTGCAAACCCAGTTCCCTGCAGTGGGAGTGAGTCAGCAAGGGTTCGGGACGCCAGCTGAGGAAGACCAGCAGGCTGAAGCTGTTGTCTCAGTGGCCTCAACAATATAGGACAGTTAAAGGCGAGGGAAATCTGATGGCCAGATGGAAAGCTGATAATAAGAACACTTCTGAAATTTTAGTTTGTGTATGATTTGAACTTTGACGTATCCATTTTATTCAAAGCTTATTTTCTTAAGAGCTATATACTACACCGTAGTGCTAAGAAGGAATTTGGCCATGCTTTGTTACTGAAAATATTCTGACTGGAGGATAACTTGCATTATGAATATAATTGCATTGATCTATTAGGATCTTTATAATGTAGAGCTAAAGTAGAGAAAATAAGACATGCATGTAAAATGAACAGTGAAAGTGAAAGTCGTTCAGTCGTGTCTGACTCCTTGCAACCCCATGGACTGTAGTCTGCCAGGCTCCTCTGTCCATGGAATTCTCGAGGCCAGAATACCGGAGTGGGTAGCCATTCTGTTCTCCAGGGGATCTTCCTGACCCAGGGATCAAACCAAATCTGATTAAAAAAGCAACACTTCTATTTTTCATTAACAATCAATCTAACTGGTCTCAAATCAAATTTTTAGCTATTTAAAACTGAAATCTCAGATTATGAATAGGCATTCAGTTTTCTAGAAATGCCTTTTTGGTGTTAACCTGAATGAGTTGATTTGCTCTTTAGTGAAGGCTTTACTTTCATGTATTTTAAATAAACTTTGCAGATAGCATTTCTCTCTCTTCACTAATAGTTGAAAGGTACTGTAAGAAAATGAACTGTGCTGAGTGGGACTACGAGAACAATCACTGTATGTAATCCCTTAAAGCCCTATTCTTTGTTTGAGGTTTTGAAGTCAAATAATGGTCTGTTTACTTTGACCCTTTCCTAATTGCCCTTGTAAGACAACTGTGGCTGGGATAAAGCCACTGGCTGCCCACGCCTTTTATGAGCTCACCTGATGACCAGAGCAGGCATGCCTGGAAGAGAAAGGATGAGGGAAAGTTTATCTCCTCTCCCTTCGTGCAGATAGATTGTACCTCTTACTGACTGCAAGGAAAGCATCTAGGAAGTGCTTAGGAAGTGAGTTGGCATAAATCTGCAAGGAGCAGAAACTAGGATGATGGTTGTTCTGCTCAGCATCAGTAACCCAGTGTCTTAAGAAAGAAATTACAAAAGATGAGCTCATGGGGAGGCTTGAGGGCACAAGACTTCTTTCCTTTATGCTTCTGTCTGAGCTTCGGGTCTCAGTGGCTGTTGTGGACAGTTACGCTGGTTGTACACTGTTCAACCCTAGAAGCTACCGGTCACAGCATAATTACAGTGCCTACCATAGTAGCCAAATAAGTCACTGACAGAAGGAAGAGCTACTAGGACTGCATTTGAATCTGAATCAGAGGGGCAGGTAAGAAGAGTCATTCATTTGAAGCAATTCTATTCAGATGGACGAAACTGGAGCCCATTATCCAGAGTGAAGTAAGCCAGAAGCAAAAACAACAATACAGTATATTAACACATATATATGGAATTTAGAAAGACAGTAATGAGAACCCAACATGGGAGACAACAAAAGGAACGCAGATGTATAGAATAGACTTGTGGACTTTGTGGATGAGGGTAAGGGTGGGATGAGATGGGAGAAGGGCATTGAAGCATGTTAATTGTCATGTGTCTAATCAATCGCCAGCCCAGGATTGAAGCTCGGGACTGGTGCAGCGAGATTTCCCGGGGGGGAGGGAGGAGGGAGGGGGGACCCGGAGGGGAAGCATATGTAAACCCATGGTGATATCATAACAATGTATGGCAAAAACAATAATAAAAAAAAATAAATAAAAAAAAAAAAAAGAAGAGTCGCTTCAGATGAAGATAAATGCAATATAAGAGCAAGTTATAAAACAAGAGTTACAGAGCTTAAAATAGTTCAGTTTTGATTTGCAGGTTTATTGCATTTCCTGTAAGTAAGTGAAATACATATCTACTCCACTTACTATGTTTGTGTGTGTGCCCAGTGTCCGATTCTTCTCAACCCAGTGAAGTGTAACCCGCCAGGCTCCTCTACTGGTACTTTCACATTAATTACCTAGATGGTGCTCTTCAAAGGATGATTCAGCAGTATATATATATATATATATATATATATATTTCATAACCTTGAGATCTATACTTCTGGATATTAATCAAGAGAGTTTCGAACAGTTCCAAAACATAAAGCACAATTATTTTTACCCTTAGAATTGAATCATTTAGTTTTTATTTAAAAAAAAAAAAAGCTTAATATTTTGAAATTTTATTCTGACTTGACTTCTGGAATATCATTACATTTCTCTGGACCTCAGTTTCCTCAGCAGGAAAATGAATGAGGTTAGACTGTCCGTGTTTACCTACAGTGCAATCAATTTCATGATTGTCAGTCATCTGGAAACACCCATGTGAGTACCATGTGGAGGCAGTAGTGCCCTCTGGTGGTAGTTACCTCATATTACAGCCACAGGTTTCAGTGATAGATTTCAGTTCAGTTCAGCTGCTGACTGAACTCTTTGCAACCCCATGGCCTGCAGCACGCCAGGCTTCCCTGTCCATCACCAGCTCCCAGAGCTTGCTCAAACTTATGTCCATCGAGTTAGTGATGCCATCCAATCATCTCATGCCCTATCTTCCCCTTCTCTTCCTGCCTTCAGTCTTTCCCATTCCTGTGAGTCAGTTCTTCGCATCAGGTGGCCAAAGTATTGGCGTTTCAGCTTCAGCATCAGTCCTTCCAATGAATATTCAGGACTGATTTCCTTTAGGATGGACTGGTTTGATCTCCTTGCTGTTCAAGGGACTCTCAAGAGTTTTCTCCAACACTACAGTTCAAAAGCATCAATTCTTCGGCTCTCAGCTTTCTTTATAGTCCAACTCTCACATCCATACATGACTACTGGAAAAACCGTAGCTCTGACTAGCTTTGCTTTGTCAGCAAAGTAATGCTGTCTAGGTTGGTCATAGCTTTTCTTCCAAGGAAGAAGCATCTTTTAATTTCATGGCTGCAGTCACCATCTGCAGTGATTTTGGAGCGCTCCCCGCCCAAATAAAGTCTGTCACTGTTTCTCTTGTTTCCCTATCTATTTACCATGAAGTGATGGGACCGGGTGCCATGATTGTAGTTTTTTGAATGTTGAGCTTTAAACCAGCTTTTTCACTCTCCTCTTTCACTTTCAAGAGTCTCTTTAGTTCTTTGCTTTCTGCCATAAGGGTGGTGTCATCTGTGTATCTGAGGTTATTGATATTTTTCCTGCCAATCTTGATTCAAGCTTGTGCTTCACCCAGCCCAGCATTTTACATGATATACTCTGTATATAAGTTAAATACTCAGGGTGACAATATGCAGCCTTGACATACTCCTTTCCCAATTTAGTACCAGTCCATTGTTCCATATCTGGTTCTAACTGTTGCTTCTTGACCTGTATTCAGATTTCTCAAGAGGCAGGTCGGGTGGTCTGGTATTCCCATCTCTTGAGGAATTTCCCACAGTTTGTTGTGATCCATGCAGCCAAAGGCTTTGGCATAGTTCATAGAGCAGTAGATGTTTTTTTCTGGAATTCTCTTGCTTTTTCTATGATCCAATGGATGTTGGTAATTTGATCTCTGGCTCCTCTGCCTTTTCTAAATCTAGCTTAAACATGTGGAAGTTCATGGTTCATGTACTGTTGAAGCCTGGCTTGGAGAATTTGGGGCTAGTGTGTGAGATGAGTGCAATTGTATAGTATTTTGAACATTCTTTGGCATTGCCTTTCTGTGGGATTGGAATGAAAACTAACCTTTTCCAGTCCTGTGACCACTGCTGAGTTTTCCAAATTTGTTGGCATATTGAGTGCATCACTTTCACAGCATCATCTTTTAGGATTTGAAATAGCTCAACTGGAATTCCATCACCTCCATTAGCTTTGTTCGTAGTGATGCTTCCTAAGGCCCACGTGACTTCGCATTCCAGGATGTCTGGCTCTAGGTGAGTGATCACACCATCATGATTATTTGGGTCATGAAGATCTTTTTTGTATAGTTTTTCTGTGTATTCTTGCCACCTCTTCTTAACATCTTTTGCTTCTATTAGGTCCATACCATTTCTGTCCTTTATCAAGCCCATCTTTGTATGAAATCTTCCCTTGGTATCTCTGATTTTCTTGAAGAGATATCTAGTCTTTCCCATTCTGTTGTCTTCTCTATTTCTTTGCATTGATCCCTGAGGAAGGCTTTCTTATCTCTCCTTGCTATTCTTTGGAACTCTGCATTCAGATGGGTATATCTTTCCTTTCCTTTAGCTTCTTTTTTCTTAGCTATTTGTAAGTTCTCCTCAGGCAATCATTTTGCCTATTTGCATTTCTTTTTCTTAGGGATGGTCTTGATCACTGCCTCCTGTATAACTGTCTTCCCAATATTTTGCAGGCTAATAGAAAAATTTTCTGCTTAGAATTGTCGAATATGTAAGCTGAAAAGGATGTTAGAGATTAACTAGTCTTGTTTTCTCATTTTACCAATTAAAAGTAGAAAGTTTAGATGAATACTGGACTTTAAAGAATAAATTTTTTGTTTCTCTTATTTTTTAATTGGGCTTAAATGCGCATGATGTAATAAGTGTTTTATAGTGAATAATTCAGTGGCATTTAGTATATTCCCTCTGTTGTGTAACCTCCCTTTATTTTTTTTTAATATGTATTTATTTTGGTTGCACTGGGTCTTAGGTGGGGCACATGGGATCTGCAGTCTTCGTAGTAGCATTCTAACTCCTAGATCAGCACTCGTGATATAGTTCCCTGACCAGGGATTGAATCTAGGCCTCCTGCATTGGGAGTGCAGAGACTTAGCTACTGGATCACCAGGGAAGTTCCTCCCCTTTTTTATTAAGTACACACATAGCTCAAATTTTAAAAATAATTCTTACTTGGTTAATGCAAAAAAAATAATAGAAAAAAACAAAATGTATTCCTTCCATATAATATTTGTTTTTCGTAATTGTTGACTTCTCAGATTGTCACTTCAGAGTGGTACTTAACGAGTAAAAAAGGAGTAAATGAAATGGCTTGTATGTCCTTCCAGTTGGAAAAATATGAAATAGATCAGCTTAGAAAATTAACATGCTGAACTTTTCTCCCATTTGCCTGTTGATTGTGTTGTCCAGGCTTGTCTCTTATCAAATTTTGGAAGTTATGTCATTGCTAATTTCTCTTTGAGATTGTCTCAATGCAATATTTAATGTTTTATTTCCAAAGTCCTATTTACTTAGAAATGGGGGAAACCTTTCACACAGGCCTTTGTAAGAAATTCGTAAGTTATCAGTCATTATTTTAAGAATTTTATGTGTGGCATAATTTAATGCTATTACAAATCTATAAATGTTGAATCCAGGTTTTAGAAATTATTTCTAAATGGAGCCTCCGTTTTTTTGGCGTTCATACCCAACAAATCTCTGTCTGCAGTTAGAGTCTGGCTACATAAATAGCATGTGATGGAAAATGCTGAGAGTGACTGAACTTGGAAGGGGCAGCGCTAGGTGAAAGCTGGGGGTGGAAGAACTTGATTGGTCTAAGGCCTGTGAGTTTCCTTAGAGCCTTCACATTCACAGGAGTCCCGCAGAATATAAACCCTGCCAAGACTTTAGACTTCATTACTTCCCTGTCCTCAACAAGTACAGTTTAATTGAACATTAAGCAATTTGATCTCTTTCACCTAATAAATCGAGCAAATTCAATAAACATAAATCCTGCTAATGATAAAGCTGACCCTGGTGGGGCTGAGCTCATCAGCATTCATGGTTATTACTCTCCCTGGAATTATAGTCACAGATGCTTAATACCAAACCGAGTACTCACCTGATGCTTACAGTCTTAGGGACGTATTTAATAATTTTCTTCTCAGGGTTTCAGAAGGGCAGCTGTAGAACAGAAAGATCATGGTTTTGCAGACAGACTAAGAGTCAAATCCTTCAACGAAGCTAGGACAGTTTTGCTGTAAACCTTAGCTTTCTTATTGGAAACAAAATGAGCTAATCACAGTTATTGCATAAGATTCTGAGATTTAAAGGGGAAAGTGTGTGATTCTGCTTCTCTGGCAGTCCAATGGTTAGGATTCCACGCTTCCATTGCAAGTGGTATGGATTTAATCTCTGGTCATGGAACTGAGATGCTGTTTGCTATACAGTGTGACCAAAAAAGTAAATAAAAGTGAAAGTGTGTGCAAAAGTATACAGCACCTGGCACACAGGTGCTATAATAATAGTTAATATGCACTAACTTTCCCCTTTTTTTTTTGACTGTCCTTTAGCAGGGATCCGTAGTAGGCAATGTTTACGTAGTACTTTCACTTTCCCAAGGCTTTCTTATCCATTTTATATGCCTGGGACTCCGAAGTACCATTCCTCCTCCTCTTCACCTGGCTGACCCGCTTCCTGTAGATGCTTACATCCAAGGTGACACCTTCCCAAGCTCTTCCTGACTGACTCTAGGCATTGCCTCTTCTTCATGAATTATTGGATATGTCAGTGTCCTGTCATTTTATCCTTCCTGTTCCTCCCAAACCCCATTCTGCCTGTAAATATTCTCAGTCTCTGATTGGGTGAGTGAGTGAATCAATCACTGAATGGAACAATGAATTTCCTTCAGTGCTGCTAAGGCAGAGTACCATAATCTATGTTCAGCAGACAAAGCTCAGAGAAAGGTATCCAGTCCAAAGAACAGGAAGCAGTAGGACTAGAACTCCAGGCTCTTGACTCCGGGTCCTTTCTCTGTTTAGGATACCCAGTTTTCTCTCGCAACTCAGCATGCTTTGACATCAGAAAAGCAGAGCTGCTGTTTGTTCAGCAGGCACTGTGGGTAAGAGTTTACTCTGAGAATGAGCGTAAGCAGCCAGATGTCTTACTTCTACAAGGTGTGGCACTGGCAGGATAATCCTCTTTGATGTTCCTTCCTCTGTCCTCAGTATTGGACAGAATGTTCTGTAAATGGTCAACATTTATCTAATTCCACAGCTTTCACCAATTTCAAAGAAAAATGCCTACTCTACTACTGGCTCAGCAGCCATTAGGATAAATCTTCATTCTCCCCATCTCCTTCCTCCACAGCCTGGTGTGTATGTGTTCCAAACACTGTCATCAATTAATAACACATGTGGAGGCCTGTAGGAAAAACACCTGGTCTAGAAATTTCAGCAAAATATGACCAATTTTCCTTAATGCATATGCATCGGTCCTTCAGTTCAGTCACTCAGTCGTGTCCGACTCTTTGTGACCCCATGAACCGCAGCACGCCAGGCCCCCCTGCCCATCACCAACTCCTGGAGTCCACCCAAACTCATGTCCATTGAGTCGGTGACGCCATCCAACCACCTCATCCTCTGTCATCCCCTTTACCTCCCACCTCAGTCTTTCTCAGCATCAGGGTCTTTTCAAAAGAGCCAAATTTTCACATCAGGTGGCCAAAGTATTGGAGTTTCAGCTTCAACATCAGTCCTTCCAATGAACACCTAGGACTTATCTCCTTTAGGAGGGACTGGTTGGATCTCCTTGCAGTCCAAGGGACTCTCAAGAATCTTCTCTAACACCACAATTCAAAAGCATCAATTCTTCCGCACTTGGCTTTCTTTATAGTCCAACTCTCACATCCATACGTGACCACTGGAAAAACCATAGCCTTGACTAAGTGGACCTTAGTTGACAAAGTAATGTCTCTGCTTTTTAATATGCTTTCTAGGTTGGTCATAACTTTCCTTCCAAGGAGTAAGCATCTTTTAATTTCATGGGTGCAGTCACCATCTGCAGTGATTTTGGAACCCCAAAAAATAAAGTCAGCCACTGTTTACCCATCTATTTGCCATGAAGTGATGGGACTGGGTGCCATGATCTTAGTTTTCTGAATGTTGAGCTTTAAGCCTACTTTTTCACTCCTTTTTCACTTTCACCAAGAGGCTCTTTAGTTCTTCACTTTCTGCCATAAGGGTGGTGTCATCTGCATATCTGAGGTTATTGATACTTCTCCCAGCAATCTTGATTCCAGCTTGTGCTTCCTCCAGCCCAGCGTTTCTTATGATGGTCTCTGCATATAAGTTACAAGCAGAGTGACAATATACAGCCTTGACATACTCCTTTCCCTGTTTGGAACCCATCTGTTGTTCCATGTCCAGTTCTAACTCCTGCTTCCTGACCTGCATACAGGTTTCTCAAGAAGCAGGTCAGCTGGTCTGGTATCCCCATCTCTTTCAGAATTTCCCACATTTTATTGTGATCCACACAGTTAAAGGCTTTGGCATAATCAATAAAGCAAAAATAAATGTTTTTCTGGAACTCTCTTGCTTTTTTGATGATCCAGTGGATGTTGGCAATTTGATCTCTGGCTCCTCTGCCTTTTCTAAAACCAGCTTGAACATCTGGAAGTTCACAGTTCACGTATTGCTGAAGACTAGCTTGGAGAATTTTGAGCATTACTTTACTAGTGTGTGAGATGAGTGCAATTGTGTGGTAGTCTGAGCATTCTTTAGCATTGCCTTTCTTTGGGATTGGGATGAAAACTGACCTTTTCCAGTCCTGTGGCCACTGCTGAGTTTTCCAAATTTGCTGGCATATTGAGTGCAGCACTTTCACAGCATAATCTTTTAGGATTTGAAATAGATCAACTGGAATCCCATCACCTCCACTAGCTTTGTTCTTAGTGATACTTCCTAAGGTCCACTTGACTTCACATTCTAGGATGTCTGGCTCTAGGTGAGTGATCACACCATGATAGTTATCTGGGTCATGAAGATCTTTTTTTGTACAGTTCTTCTGTGTATTCTTGCCACCTCTTCTTAATATCTTGTGCTTCTGTTAGGTCCGTACCATTTCTGTCCTTTATTGAGCCCATCTTTGCATGAAAATATTCCTTGGTATCTCTAATTTTCTTGAAGAGATCTCTAGTCTTTCCCATTCTGTTGTTTTCCTCTATTTCTTTGCAGTGATCCCTGAGGAAGGCTTTCTTATCTCTCCTTGCTGTTCTTTGGAACTCTGCATTCAAATGGGTATATCTTTCTTTTTCTCCTTTGCTTTTCACTTCTCTTCTTTCACAGCTATTTGTAAGGCCTTCTTAGACAGCCATTTTGCCTTTTTGCATTTCTTTTTCTTGGCGATGGTCTGCTCCCTGTTTGCTGTACAATGTCACAAACCTCCATCCATAGTTCATCAGGTACTCTGTCTATCAGATCTAGTCCCTTAAATCTATTTCTCACTTCCACTGTGTAATCATAAGGGATTTGATTTAAGTCATACCTGAATGGTCTAGTGGTTGTCCCCACTTTCTTCAATTTTAAGTCTGAATTTGGCAATAAGGAGTTCATGATCTGAGCTACAGTCAGCTCCAGTCTTATTTTTGCTGACTGTATAGAGCTTCTCAATCTTTGGCTGCAAATAATATAATCAATCTGATTTCAGTGTTGATCATATTGTGATTTCCATGTGTAGAGTCTTCTCTTGTGTTGTTGGATGAGGGTATTTGCTATAACCAGTTGGTCTTTTGGCAAAATGCTATTAGTCTTTGCCCTGCTTCATTCTGTACTCCAAGGCCAAATTTGCCTGTTATTCCAAATGTTTCTTGACTTTCCTACTTTTGTGTTCCAGTCCCCTATAATGAAAAGGACATCTTTTTTGGGTGTTACTGCTAGAAGGTCTTGTATGTCTTCATAGAACCGTTCAGCTTCAGCTTCTTCAGCGTTATTATTTGGGGCTTAGACTTGGATTACCGTGATATTGAACAGTTTGCCTTGGGATTGAACAGAGATCATTCTGTCATTTTGAGATTGCATCCAAGTACTGCATTTTGGACTCTTTTGTTGACTATGATGGCTACTCCATTTCTTCTAAGGGATTCCTGCCCACAGCAGTAGATATAATGATCATCTGAGTTAAATTCACCTATTCCAGTCCATCTTAGTTCGCTGATTCCTAGAATGTCAAAGTTCACTCTTGCCATCTCCTGTTTGACCACTTCCAGTTTGCCTTGATTCAGGGACCTAACATTCCAGGTTCCTATGCAATATTGCTGTTACAGCATCGGATCTTGCTTCTATCACCAGTCACATCCACAACTGGGTGTTGTTTTTGCTTTGGCTCCATCTCTTCATTCTTTCTGGAGTTATTTCTCCACTGATCTCCAGTAGCATATTGGGCACCTAATGATCTGGGGAGTTCATCTTTCAGTGTCCTATCTTTTTGCCTTCTCATACTGTTCATGGGGTTCTCAGGGCAAGAATACTGAAGTGGTTTGCCAGTCCCTTCTCCAGTGGACCACATTCTGTCAGACCTCTCCACCATGACGCGTCCGTCTTGGGTGGCCCCACACAGCATGGCTTAGTCTCACTGAGGTAGTCAAGGCTGTGGTCCGTGTGATCAGACTGGCTAGTTGTCTGTGATTGTGGTTTCAGTGTGTCTGCCCTCTGATGCCCTCTCAGCGCCTACCGTCTTGGGTTTTTCTTACCTTGGACATGGGGTATCTCTTCACGGCTGCTCCAGCAAAGCGCAGCTGCTGCCCCTGACCTTGGACCTGGGGTAGCTCCTCTCAGCCGCTCCTGGGCCACGTGCCTTACTTCTCCTTTATTTGAAAATGATGCACTTGAAACTTCAGAGCACTCGGTTTTCAGCCCTGATGTATGGAGAACAAAATACAGCCTCTTCATCATTTATAAATCTTCTGAATTTAATCTTCCTCTGTCAGAGACTTCACCTCTCAGTGTCCTCACATGCCAGAGTGGCATTGTGACATGTGACTGTCCAGACCAGCCCTGAAGATGTGTCTATCAAAAGGAATGGAGATTTCCTGCCAGGATATGTAGCAATATTTCCTATTGCTGTAGACAGTGGGGGCCTCAGACCTCCTGGCTCCAGGGGGCAATTTTTTTACTTTTCTTTTTCCAATTTAAAATTAAAGAGGCACCATGTGTCATGTGAATCTGCCATGCCAGGGAAATGAATGCGAGCCACGGCCTGGATCTTGTTTACACCACGTGGTGGTGGTGGCCCACACCATCCCACGCGTGTCATTCAAAGTGCTGATCAAGAGCTCAACAGCTGTGCCTACCGAGGTGGGGAGTGCAATGAGAGGGGCTTTGAGGTGTGACTATTTCCACTTATCCTTTTCACATTCATGTTTGGCTAGATCCTGGACGGACAGGTATAGTGTCCCTGAAATGGCATTTGCAAAAACAGAAAAAAAAAAAAAAAAAGGAAAAAAATCCTTACCATCACAGTTAGGGAATTCAAGGTTAATATTTGTTTTGTTAAATCTTGACAAATAATTGTCTATTTGTCTAAAAATTTTTAAAAGCCTGCTTTCTCTACTTTGGAGGTCTTATTTTGATGAGACTTCCATAGGTACAGATTGATTTTTTTTCTCCTGTTAATCTGTCTTGTATCAATTTAATTATTAGACCAGTCAAAAGAATTCAAGAGGGGCAGTGGGACAATTTCCCCTTCCCCAGCAATGGCTTTTTACCATAAAATTTTAAATTGAAATGTATAAAATGAAAAGGAATATTCTTTAAAAGTAGAGAGTAAACAAAGCAATCCAGATCACAATGTGACTCTCTAGAGATGGTACACTGACTTTTCATAAAGTAGTAGAATAAATTTTGCTTGTGTTCATCATAATAAAAAAGAAATGACTTTTGCCTTGTAAAGTACAAGCTCTTTCTTTGCATTTAGCCCCAGACAACTAGGTGGTGCTTAACTAGGTGCTTAGTTTGTTGTTGCTGTTGTTTTTCAAATCTGTGTTTATTTGGCTGTGCTGGGTCTTAGTTGCGTCATGTAGGATCTTCTATCTTTGTTGTGCCATATGAACTGTTAAGTAAGGCGTACTCTTTAAGTGCCCTGCTTAAATAAGGGGTATCTCGTAGAAGGAAAAAGACTTTAGGAACAAAAAAAATCTGTTCATTTTTACATGTTGAACTGGATGAAGTGGCAGCCCAGAGATTCTCATGGGCTCCCATCAGGAGTTGTGGAAATTCAGAGATCTGCTGTTCCTGGGCTCCATGCCCTTAGCCAACCACAACTCACTGCCTTCTCAAACTGGACTGAAGCCATGAACCCAACCCTAGAGATGAACAAGGCGAAGTACCTCCAAGCTCAATAGGCTCTGGTTGTGGCTTGGGATGCTCAGAGACCCAGCACATGTTAGAAAGGTGCATTTGCCCAGATCCTGAAAGCGATGCCTTACCCAGGACTCACTGGAAAATCCCATGATATTCCAGTTGGTCCTTTAGAAGATAATGAGAAATCTGCTGGCTACTTGAGGCATTTCTGAAAGGTTCAGGCATATACTAACAACTGCTGAACATCAGTTTTCCCCCTGTATTATGTGTTTTATTGGTCTGGTGTTAAAACGTGCTGTTGTTCATACCTTATCACTGTCTAAGTGATTAAATTTTCCCAAGCAGTCATTCGTTTTTGAGATGAAATGCATGAGGATGTCTTTCTCTATTTACTGAGTTGGAGTTTCCCTCCATCTATTTAAGAATTCTTGATCTTGAAACAGTATCTAAAAACAGCTAGAGGCTGTGCTTTCACTGCTCTTAATTTCTCGTGCAATTCTTAGACCAGTGACAACTACCTTTAAAGTTTTGCTAACACTAAAATTTCTATCAATCATTCTGTCATTTAAAATCCTCATTTATTTCCAGATGTCCAACAGGGCCTCGGGTGATTTTTACCTAAAGAGAAAAAACCGTAACCTCCATTTTCTTGGCTCTTCAGAATTCGTGAGCAATTCTGTAACATCTCACTTTTTTAAATACCTATTGTTTGTTTGGCTGCCCTGGGTCTTAGTTGTGGCACACGAGACCTCTGAACTTCCTTGTGTCCTAGCGGCTCCTTTAGTTCCGGTATGCAGAATCTTTAGATGTGGCGTGTGAACTCTTAGTTGCAGCATGGGGGATCTAGTCTCCTGACCAGGGATGTAATCCACACCTCCTGCACTGGGAGTGTGGAGTCTTAGCCACTGGACTACCCTCATCTCATCATCTCATGAGGAAGTCCCTCATCTCATTTTTAACACAGAGGCAAACGGGAATTATCCCCAGGTGACAGACGTGGAAACTGAGACTTGCCCACAACTGCTAAGCTGGAAAGTTAAGTAGCACAATCAGAACTTGAACTCCCACTTCTGCCTTGGAAGTCCATGTTCTTTCCATTACCCCCTGTTCATGTCAACCTTCACCCTGGCCAAGAATGAGAGCAGATGTGTGCAATGGGAGAGGCAGCATGGATGGATTAGAACAGACCTATTCATAACTCCCAGAAAAATAACTCAAAATGCATGCCCCAGTGTTGATGGGACTGCAGCTCGTCTTCAACTACAAAAGAGTACGTCTAACACAGAAGTGATGTTTTGAAAACTGACCAGAACTGCCTTGATATCTGGCTTGTTAATGTGTTAGAGAAAGTGAAGCAGCAAAGGACAATAAGTTCTAGAAAGTTGAGAGAAAAACATATATCCAGGGATGGAGGGAAGGAGGATGCAGAAAACACCAAAGGTCCCCCCAGCCACATCACCATCCTCTGCTTCCCTTTGCAGCCTGGGTCACATTCAGAGCCTTTCTTAAGGGCCACTTGGTGGTCCCCAAACACAGCTCACAGGTTGCTTTTGTGATGCCTTTGGGTTTTTATTGTTGTTCATTTGCTAAGTTGGGTCTGACTCTCTGTGACCCCATGGACTGCAGCACACCAGGCTTCACTGTCCTTCACCATCTTCCAGAGTTTGCTCAAATTCATGTCCATCATGTTGGTGGTACTACCTAACCATCTCATCCTCTGCAGCCCTCTTCTCCTTTGGCCTTCAGTCTTCCCAGCATCAAGGTCTTTGCCACTGAGTTGGCTCTTCTCAGGTGGCCAGAGTATTTAGAGCTTCAGCATCAGTCCTTCCAATGAATATTCAGGATTGATTGCCTTTAGGATTGACTGGTTGGATCTCCTTGCAGTCCAAAGGACTCTCAAGAGTCTTCTTCAGCACCACAATTCCAAAGGATTCATTCTAAAGTGTGCAGCCTTCTTTATGTCCAACTCTCACATCCATACATGACTACTGGAAAAAACAGTGTTGACTATACGGACCTTTGTTGGCAAAATGAAGTCTCTTCTTGTTAATATGCTGTCTAGGTTTGTCATAGCTTTTCTTCCAAGGAGCAAGCATTTTTTAATTTTGTGCCTGCAGCCACCATCTGGAGTGATTTTGGGGCCCCCCAAAATAAAATCCGCCATTCTTTTAATTTTTTCCCATCTATTTGCCATGAAGTGATGGGACCAAATGCCATGATCATAGTTCTCTGAATGTTAAGTGTTAAGCTAGCTTTTTCACTCTCTTATTTTACTTTCATCAAGAGACTCTTTAGTTCCTCTTCACTGCCTTTGGGTAAGTGCTTTTTAAAATCCCAAACAGCTTCTATGAAGTACTACCTTTTCCAGGAAGCTGTTCTTAAACATCCCATAGGAACAGAAGTCCGTTCCTCCTCCACTCCTCCCCTGTTTGACTGCTTCCTTTTGTGATGTTAGACGGTGAGAGCCTGGAGGGTGGAGGCTGCATGGTCTAGAGGAAAAGCCACAGGCTCCAGACCTGACCGCCAGGTGCTGGAGAGGAGTGTGCTGCTCAGCCATCTCTGGACTAGGTTTACAGAATATAAATGCAAATCAATTTTAATATCTACTCTTGATCACAGCTGTTGCCTGCATATAAAATCTTGAGTCTCCCTTTCAGATGTACAACAAATGTATATAAAAAGACATGAGAGAACAGGAATGACCTCAGTGTGTCAAACTTGTAAACATTTCTGCGATCTTGCCCTCGCAGAGAAATCCTTTATTCTTCCCTTTCAGACTTTAAGCAGAACTGACGACCGTTTGTGTTCTCTTTGAAGCTTTATTTTTGCGAGTCAAGGGTCTTTTTCCAGGTTTAGCTTTTTCCTTAATAAAATTAATACTTCTCATGAAATGATTTCATGGAAGAGTGTGTGGGAAGTCTCCGTGGGGTCGGGGGAAGGGGGTGTTGTTCCTGGAATGCATCCCACAAGGAGAGTGTGTAAGAAGGGACAACCGTAATCCTGCCGTGGCTGGTGGTTCAGGGTCTTTTCTGGCTTTACACTCCCTTCTTTCACTTTAGGAGAGAATGTGTAGGTGTGTGCACATATGCTTCCATGTACATACACACTCACACACCTTTGACCTCTTTAACGAGGGGTGATGGAATAAAGCCTAGAGAATTCACCCTCTTGCATCAGTGCTTTTCTTTAGTTTTGTTACAGAAGGAAGCAAAATAGAGGAAAACTCCTTCAATCTGTGATCCGGGCAAGTGTGGCTGTCGCCTGTGTGGCTGCCCTAAGAGTGTCCAGCCAGTCCTGGGGCTGGCTGACCTGCAGCTCTCAGCTCTGGTAGAGCTGTTGATGTCTGCGGAGCCTCGGAATTTTCTAGATGAGTCCTTAGGCAGTATAGTTTTTTGTAAAATGTGCATTTAGAACATGAAGCTGTCTCTTCTAAAGCTTTCCTTTCTAGAGCTTCTGAATAATTCTGCTCCAACGTCCAGGAAAGAGCCTGGGACCATGAAATGCAGTGAAAACATGATCACCTCATGACAAATGGAGAACCAAGCTCCCATGTGCTGGGTGGGTCCAGTGAGAGGGGAAAATGGCCTCAAGAAGTGGTAACTGCAGATGGATTTAGCCAAGGTGTGGAAGAGGCAAGGACGGGGATTACAGAGGAGCTGACATAGGTGTAGGAGAGGAAGAAATGTTACGTGTACAACCTTGAGCTGCCGGACTGAGGTCAAGTAGGGTGCTGCCTCATACCGCTGTCATTTAACCACTGTGTGCTTCTATTTCCTATTGATAAAATGTGGATAATAGTAGTTTTTCATAGGGTGGTGTAAATATTTTAGTGAATTAATGTTTTAAGTGCTTAGAACAGTATTTGGCCCAGAGAAAACATTATACAACTATTAGCTATTATTACTAGAGCCGTTACTTCATTATCACTGGTATGATTAAGGACCAGGTCTTGAGTAGAGAAGTATAATCATAGCCACTAAAGTCAAAGGGTACTTAGTAGCGTCCTTGCTTGGTTGTGTCTCATTCTTGGATCACCAGAAATGGAATTTTTTTTTTCTGTTTCCAGTGAGTAGGAAAATGTGTATCTGTAAGAATGACTGCTTTATACATTTAAAATGTTTTGATGAAAACACCAGATAAAGCCATTCTTCCAAAGGTTTGCTGCACTCTCCGATGGTTCAATTTTTCAGTTCTTCACTCTCCTGGGATGCATTCTACCAACTGTTCAGCTACTACTGGCATCTACTGTTCAGAATCTTAATTGTGCTGTAGAGCATGAGTTGTATGTGGGTGTGCAGAGCACCCATAAAGGATACTGAGATGTCCTAGGATTAGGGTGTGCATGGGAGGCAGGGGCACACGGTGGGTGAACGCATCCAGGTGTGAGCCAACAGTGACGGCGTGTCACGGTTGTTGTCCTTCACAGATGACTACGCCCAGCTGTGTAACATCCCCGTCACGGGACGCCGGCGGCCATATGGACGGGATGCCTTGGTTGACTTCAGTGAACAGTATGCTCCCGAAGCTGATCCCTACTTCGTTCGGGACCGTAAGCAACATTTTTTTAGTTACTCTAAAACTAAATTGTGGTTTTGAAGTTCAGACAGTGGTTCTTATAATGCAGTGCCTGGGAACTTGTAAGAAATGCAGATTTGTGGGCAAGGCTATAGACCTGCTGAATCAGAAACTAGGGTGAGACCCACCCTCTGAGTCATCCTTATGGATGCTCAAGTTTGAGAACCACCGGATCATTTTAAGAGTCTCACTGCTGGGAACACTGTATGTTTATTTTCTTTACAGCAAAGCATCTTATAATTTCCACGACAAAGTCATTTCTTTACCCATGAAGAGGTGGCCTAGGTTAAGGGCCAGACTTTTCCTAATAGTTGGTTGTTATCTTTACAAGCATTTAAATGAGAAGTAAAACAGATGCTCTCTTCTGATCAGAGATGAATTTTTAGAATTCATTTGTGAAGGGATTTACTAGGAAATGATGATGTGAGATGGCTTTTCCTGGATTTGTGAGCAGAGTTTAAGTGTGAGCTGCAATGTGTACGTGTGAATCCTGTTTTCATTTACAAAGTAAATGCCTGAAGGTACCACTAGAGTGTCCTGGAGGGGGAAGCCACACAAGCTAAATGTGTCTGTGGGAGAGACCAGAGCTTGCAAATAACAGATGAATTATGTAATGTCTGAAAAATGGGATGGTACAAACTGAAATATCAGTAGACAGGAGGTGGTCTGCCTTCCCGAATGGGACAAGGGCAGTGTACCCAGGTGCCTGGCCCACACCCTGCAGACCAGGGTGCTAGGGTTAGGGCCTTGGAGAGGGTGCTGCTGCTAAGTGGCTTCAGTCGTGTCTGACTCTGTGCGACCCCATAGACGGCAGCCCACCAGGCTCCCCCGTCCCTGGGATTCTCCAGGCAGGAACACTGGAGTGGGTTGCCTTTTCCTTCTCCAATGCATGAAAGTGATAAATGAAAGTGAAGTCGCTCAGTCGTGACTGACTCTCTGCGACCCCATGGACTGTAGCCCACCAGGCTCCTCTGTCCATGGAATTTTCCAGGCAAGAGTACTGGAGTGGGCTGCCATTGCCTTCTCCTGGAGAGGGTGCTGACATTATAAAATACAATGAGGCTGTTCTTTCTTATCACCTCATCACCTGTGCACATGGCAGACTAGCCGTGATCTGTGTCCTGAGGAGCAGTACGAGCTTCATGGCTGCCTCTGGAGCTGCTTCCATTCTGAGTCCAAGAGTGTTTCCCTCCCTCCTTTCTTTCCTTTTGTTGTTTGAAAGGTGCAGTAAGTTGATCCCTTGGCTGACCTAAAACTCCTTCAAAATTTCCATTCAAACAGCATGCTATTAAGCCAGCGAGGTTGGGTCTTCTAGATCTGAGCGAGTCGAGAGCACTGGCAGCATGCAGAAGGCCCCTGGTGCCCTTTCCCAGCTATCCTCTGGGGGTAACCACTCTCCTAACTTCTAGCACCTTAGATTATTTCTTTTAACCAACCACAGATAACCGTGTCCTACTTCAAGAAATGTGCTTAAATACATTGATGGCTCTAAGACTGTGCACTTATGACTTCTACACTTCTGTGTAGATGTTATACAGGTCAGTAAACATTCACTTTAAAAAAGAAAGGGAGAATAAATATTAAAATTGAAAGAAAGTACAGTTTTGCCTCCCTAATAAATCCAAAATGACAGGGTAAATCTATATGTAACTCTGACACAATCTCATGCTTGTGTGTGTTGCCTCTAATGCCTTACAGTTCAGATGCCACGAATTTTAATGCTGAAGGTTCTAGCTTATGTACCTTTCTGATTTAAAAAAAAAATGCTGTCATTGCTTTAAAACTCAAAAAAATAATCCATTACAAATGTTAAAAAATAAACAGTGGTATCAGATCAATTTTCTACTTAGCAACATAGGAAGTTGTGATGCAGTTCCAGGACCCCAGCTTTAACTATGTAATGGCCTTTAAAGTTCTTATGAATTACAGAGAAACAGCTCCTCTTTCTCAGACCAGGATCACAGGTTGTTTGCCCCTGCTGAAGACAGGGTAGGTAGTAAAAGAGAGGCTGAGGTTTCTACCAACCTTGTGATCCACCCTGTCCTGTCTTTCTGTTTCAGAAAGTTGAGCTAATGACTGGTGTTACCTTAAGTTAGAGATCAACTTTCCATATAGCTGACCAGACAGTACAGTTTGTGGGCTTTGCATACTATATAGTCTCTTTTGCAGCTGATATTCAACTCTGCTCTGATATTAGGAAAGCAGCCACAGACAGGTATTAGTGAACAGGTGAGTCTGTCTGTGTGCCAGTAAAATTTCATTTATAAAAATAGGTACCAAGCATGATTTAGAGCAGGGGCTGTGTGCTTTGCTGATGTTTCAGAGTCCTGTAGAAGTATTTTGGGGAGTCTGCTTAATGTGTGTGTAGGAGTTTCAAATTTTAATTTCATGTTTTAATTTCTGTAATAAAAATATTTTTTACTACTTATAAAGTTAAAATGATTTTGATGTGATACCTGGACTTTGAAGTATTTCCATAGGTTTACTTTCTTGTCAGTATTTCTCAAACTGGCTTTCAGGATCTGCTGACAGTCTTGATGGCTAGTTGTATTTCTTCTCCCTTTAAAATTTTTAAAATGGCATGTCATAGATGGATTACTCAGTTTTTTTAGTAATGTTTATCTCTTAAAAGTTAACTTGTTCATTATAGGAAACCAAAAAACAAAGTAATCCTTAGTCACAAGCAGTTTACCGTTTGTATCCTTTCAAGTCATGTAATTAAAATCATAGTTGTGTATCATGCTTTTGTATATGCATGAATATTTACCATTTCAATGTCCCAAAGCTATGAGTGTTTTGATACACTATACCAACTCAATCTGGAAGGATATATATATATATATATATAAAATCTTGCTACTCTTGGTGAAAATTTCAGAAAAGACAAAAATGGCAATAAGTCTCTAAATAATATTGGCAGAGGTGTGAATAAAATGCTGCTTTCCCTTAATGTTCAATTAAGACAAGATAAAACAACAGAGTACACAAAGTATTAATACAATGCTACTAAGATAATTCATTATCTGATCTAAACTATTAAAGTATTAGCAAGAAGGTATACTTCCATTGAATTAATGACAACATATTCTTACAGTATAGCCAAGACATGCACACACATACATCCCTCCCTTTACACTTCCTTCTGCCATTATGCTGTCAACCCAATGAACAAGTCCTGATGTACATTTCTGAGACAGTTTAACAATTCCATGTCCAAGATGCTGCTTTTTTAAAATCAACTACAACAAAACTATATATTGGTTAACTCACTAGCTCTACTTTTTTATCCCACATTGTTACCTCAGGACATGTAAAAAGCCATGTCAGTGTATGGCAAAAAAACCACCACAATATTGTAGTGGTGCCTTCAATTAAATAAAGTCTATGCTGTAAAAAAATGTTAGACCTTACAGCTGCGTAAGCAGTGATGTTTTGCTGCCCCCTGCAGTTCTACTGGAGAATTACTTCAAAGGCCAGTTAGAGGTCTGGCCCTAGGTAGTTCCCCACCCCCCAAAGCTAATCCAAGGTAGTAGCTTCAGAAGCAGCGGAGAGGATGAAAGGCCACGTGTTTGGGGGTCATCATGAATTTATATTTACAACTTCCCTCTCTATAAAGAGAACTAAACTATTCTTAATGCCTGGGTTACATTGCTTTTGTATTGTTAAACTGTCTCTTTCTCTGATTCAGAACTAAACAAGAGTGTCTTTGTTTTCTTTAAAAAAAAAGTTTTTGGGTTTTCTAAATAGAAGTATGATGTATTTTTCTCATTTATCAGGATGTTTGGAGTCCCTTTAACTGCCATTAGTCTTTGATCCTCCAAGGGCCCTTTTGTGAGGCTCCTTCCAAAGCCAGAGCAAACAAACAGACCTCATAAGGCAAGGCCAGCCTGGCTTTTCTCTGCTCTGGGAACAGACAGTCAAACAGCACTGCCTCCAGAGCTCCTGCCTCTTAGCAAATACCTACGCTGATCATGAATTCCATTGGTTCCATCCTGAAACATGTTTTGACGTTTGCACTACTAAAAACTTGGGAAACTTAAAATCTTAGACAAGAAGATGTTAACTAAAGGCAAAAAAAAAAATACCTACTTGCTGTATTATGTGATTTTGATTCAGAACATCAGAATTCAAAATGTGGGGCTAATCTGTACAACATACTAAGTTTGTAACACTTTAAATGCTTAATATCATGTACAAATATATCTGCTTAAATTTCAGTGCTATCTTTAAGGCACTGAAAATATGTATGATGAACCATAACCTTAATGATCATGTTGTTTTAAAAAATGGTATAAGAAGATGAAGATTTGTACCTTGCCTCCTGTCTGTTCCCTTCCAGGTTTTTTAAATAGCTTTGAGGAGCTGCAGGCTGAAGAATGTGGCATCCTCAATGGATGTGAAAACGGCCGCTGTGTCAGGGTGCAGGAAGGTTACACCTGTGATTGCTTTGATGGGTATCACTTGGATATGGCCAAGATGACCTGTGTCGGTAAGAACCGTAGATATTTGATGGTAAATTATCCTTTTGCTGAGATGCCCTGTGGCTGGACATCATATAGTCTAGTACATTAAAGATTTGCAGTGTTTCAGTTTGGGAAGATGAGAAAAATTCTGGAGGTGGACAGTGGTGACAATTGGATAACCATGGGAAGGTACTTAGCACCACTGGACTGTCCACTCAAAAATGGTTAAAATGGTCAATTTTAGGTTCTGTATATCTTACCACGATTTTTAAAGAAGTACTAAAGAACTCATATAAGTGGTATATATGGAGGAAACACCAGAACATTTGGGGTGATTACTTTGACTCTTTTAAATTAAGCTTTTGACTCAGTAGCAAACAGTGTTTTCCCTGAATACCTGACACCAGCATGAGGGAAATAGAGATGAAAAAGAAAATACTTTCATTTTGGAGAAAGTTTTTTTTTTTAAATAAAACTCTCATGTAGCTTTCTCTGTTACCTTTGAGGAGAACAGTAAATGGATGTCTTTCCCTTCCTGTATAATTGATGCTGGGTTCCTGAGCCTGCTGACCTCCATGCTGAAAGACCTTTGACTTGCAGGGATTTTTTCCTATTTTTGTGGCTGTTTTTCTCCTTCCTGTAGTTGTCCCACTTCAGTTTTGTTAGTCCCAGTCTGTGGTGGTCTAAAAATAGGTAACCCAGGTTGTTACACGTGTTTCAAGGGCATAAAAGACTTTCTTTCCTGTGGAAAGAAATCTAAGAAAGTAACTTAAGCCTTGAGAGAAGCTTCTTGGAGGCTCTGTACTTCTCTTGACAACCCAACCTTTCTTCTACATCTGCAGAAACGGATTTAGAAGTAGGATAGTTCTGCTCGTTTTCTTGACTATAAAAACTCAAGCTGACAAAATGGTCCCTGTTATGTTAAATAACAGGGAAAGAAATTCTAGAATCCCTTGGATAATCATCTCTTTGCGATCTAGAAGGTCATATCGACCTTGCATAAACAGACAGTAATAGGAAAGACTCCGCAGTTTACTGTGGAGAGAGCACAGAACAGCCAGGCTGTGTTTAGGCAGAGGCCTCAGGTAAACCGCTGATTGTTTTACGTCACTCCGGGTGGAGAAACAAAGCTTGCTTACCTACATGGTTTGGCTTACTGCAGATGTCAACGAATGTGATGAGCTGAACAACCGGATGTCCCTCTGCAAGAATGCCAAGTGCATCAACACCGAAGGGTCCTATAAGTGTGTGTGTCTGCCAGGCTTTGTACCTTCTGACAAGCCAAACTACTGCACTCCACTGAATACTGCCTTGAATTTAGAAAAAGACAGTGACCTGGAGTAAAAGAGAAGCTCACATAACCTAAGCCTGTATACTCTGCACTGTGTAAAGGAGAAAGAGAAATGTATTATACTTCAGACATTGCACCTAACCCAAAATGCTGGAAATACGGAAACATCATGGAGTTGTAGATCCTCAGAAGAGAAAGGATTCAGTGTAAGCCTGAATGGTGTGACAGAGCAAATGGACATTTCTCTGAAAAAAAAAAAAAAAAAAAAACAGTATATATAGTCTGTTCATATGTAAAATTCAGTGGAAAAGAGGCAGAACAGTGCTGTTATTTTAAACAGAAGGTTGTATTATTATGTTTTTGTTTTGATATTTTTTACTATTGCTTGATTAAATCTGGCATTTAAATAGTGGTGGAAATATTTTATAAGATTTTCATTTTGTGGTTATGCAGTTCCTTGGCTACTGTTTCTTTTTCAAATGTCAAGTGCAAAAGTCTATGATAAAATATTGTTTAAGCTATTATAAGTAATGTTACACAGGGTTATGCTATTCCAGGTCTGGAAGATTTTTAAAATCCAAATTGTCCTGTGGAGCAGGCAGTGATTGTTTCAAAACTTTTATACACATTTGGAGAAAAGGACTTTATATTTACGATGTGTTGTCTGATTTTAATGTCCATCCTTAGCCAAGCTGCTAGTAGGTGTTAATTGGATCCCTTTCCTACATTGAAATGGAAGAACTAATGAATGAGCTTACATTAGTGTTGTAATGTATAAAGTAGGACCAGCAAATTTTTTAAAAACTTGATGATCCCGATATATTTACCACTGTATGTTAAAGCAAAATAAATCACCATTTTTTTTAGAAAATTTCTACCTCAGAGTTATGTCAATGAGTATATACATACCAGTTATCCACCCCACCCCCAATGGTCTTCTATGAATGTGGCGTCTTTTCCAGGTTAATTATTAAATTTGTTATATACTGTTATGGGTGGAATTGTGTCCCCGGAATTCATGTTGAGTCATGTCCCCTCAGTACTGTGACTATTTTTAGATTCGCTAATGACCGTTAAAGAAGAAGGTCACTGGGGTGGGCCCTGGTACAACAGGGCTGGTGGTCTTTATAGGAAATTAAAACATACACAGGAAAATCATGGGAAGACACAGGGAGCCAACAGCCATTGGCAAGCCAAGAAGGTGCCTAAGAATAAAATTCTTCAATACCTTGAACTTTATCGACTGAGGAATTTTTGCAGAAGCTAACACCAGTGGCCAGAAACTTGGTATGTAAGTGAATATTGAAATGTCTCTGGTCAACAATGGGTTAAGAAACTAAATTTAAGCCACCCAGTCTATGTTGTTAATACTTTTGACAGCTCTAGAAAATAAATAACAGGTGGATATCATAGGAAAAACAGTTTTTGATGTTCCAGGCCTTGCTTAATACACATCCACAGTCATTACAATTGTCTTATTTAACCTGAATTTCAGAATCATTTTTAATAAAGAACATCTGGGTTTTCAAAAAGCCAACTATGTATAGGCATACTCAGAAAATATCTCCACCTAACATTTTCTTCTAAAACAGGCTTTGGATTTTAGTTTCTGCCATAGGAAGCATGGTACACCTAAGATGTACACGGGGATGTCCATGTCCCCGGCTGCCAAGAGTTCCACCACCAGGTGCCAACCACTGTCCCTGCCTTCCCAGGAGCTTGTGCGGGCTGTGCACACCTGCTATCAAGGGGATAATGTTCCAGCATATACTGAGAGAAGAGACATCCAAACTAAAAGCATTCCTCATGCCAAAACTGTATTAAACCCACACAAGCTACACAGCGACACTCCCACATATGAAGAGCCCTCCAAGATGTACAGCAGGTAATTGTTTATCAACTCACAGAGTAACAGAAATACAGTATAAGCAAAATAAAGAAGCAGAGGAACCACTCCCAGTTAAAAGACCAAGAGAATTCCCCTGAAGGAACAAACAGACTTCTTGAATCTAATATATACCAAGTTTTAAAAGGAGGTAATGAAAATACTGAAGGAATTAAGAAAGACTATCAACAGAAATGCAGATGGCTGTCAAAAGGAACTAGAAACTATGAGGAGGAGCCAAGAAAAATTTGAAAATTCATTTGCTGATATGAAAGCTGAGCTTGAGGCAATGAATAGCAGAATGAATATAGTAAGTCCCCTACACATGAATCATCGAGTTGTAAACTTTCAAAGGTGTTGCATCAGTGTTGGGCGTGAATGCAAATGTAGTCTGCCCTCCGCTTCCTATTGTTGAAGACCCTTCAGCTCTTTCATCTCCTGTTTCCTCTCCCTCCTCTGGTCAGTAACTTTTCTTGCTTGTTCACTCGATGCCAGCCCCTGTATGCCAGCTGTTGTACTTTACTACTGTACTTTAAGGTACTATACTGTAAGATTTAAAAATGCAGAAGAGAGAATATGTGATCTAGAAGATGAAATACAGTAATGGAAAGTACCCAATTAGAACAGAAGATAGAAAGGCAAATGAAAAAAAATAAAAACAATATAAGAGACCTATGGGATAATATAAAGTGTGCCAATCTATGCATAATAGAGATTCCAAAAGAAGAAGAGAAAAAGGGACTAGAAAAGGGAATTAAAAGTGTATTTGACGAAATTATGGAACCTCCATAGTGTTCTCCATAAAGGCTGTATCAATTTTAAAACACTAAAAAGAGAACTACCATATGACCCAACAACCCCACTCCTGGGCATATACCCAAAGAAAACTATTAATTTCAAAAGATATATGCACCTCAATGTTTATTGCAGCACTGTTTACAATAGCCGGGACATGGGAAGCAATTTAAATGTTCATCAACAGAGGAACGATAAAGATATAGCACATATATACAATAGAATATTACTCAGCCATAAAAAGGAAAGAAAGTGTGCCATTTGTGGAGATGTGGACAGACCTAGAGACTGTCATACAGAGTGAAGTCAGTCAGAAAGAGAAAAACAACTATCATTTATTAACATGTGTGAAAATAGAAAAATGGTACAGGTGAACCTCTTTGCAAAGCAGAAAGAAAGTGAAAGTGAAGTTGCTCAGTCATGTCTGACTCTTTGCAACCCAAGACTGTAGCCTACCAGCTTCCTCCATCCATGGGATTTTCCAGGCAAGGGTACCGGAGTGGGTTGCCATTGCCTTCTCCAATAGAAATCACAGAGGTTCCCAAACTAAATGAACCCAAACAGATCTATATCAAAATACCTTTTAGTAAAAATGGAAGAAGTTAAAGTATTCTAAAGACTGCAGGAGAAAAAGTTAATTACAAGGGAACCCCCATAAGTTTATCAGTTGATTTCTCTACAGAAATGCTGCAGGCCAAAAGGGAGTGGAAAACTATATTCAAAGTCTTGAAAGGGAAAAATCTGAAACCTAGAATACTCTGCCCAGCAAGATTATCATTTAGAAAAGCAAAAACTAAAAAATACAGCAATACTAAACCTATCCTAAAAGAAATATTAAAAGATGTTCTCTAATCAGAAAAGAAGAAGATATAGGAAAGAGGAAATCACAGTGGAAAGTAAATCATATAGTCATTATACAGATCAAAAAAGAGGGAAAAACTGTGAAAGTCATGATAAACACAAAGAACAGCAAAAGGACAAACATGAAGATGGAAAAAAGAACAAAGTCATAAAGTGTGGGGAAAGAAAGTAAGAACATTTAGAATCTTTTTTTTTTAGAATGTTTGAGTCAATATGACTATCAATCATAAAGCAAGTTGATATAGGAAGAAGTCAACATACCTAAAAAACAGGGTAACCCCAAATAAAAAAAACATACAATAGATTCACAAAAACCAAAAAGAATACACACATAAAAGGAAATCATCAAACCACAGAAAGAAAAAGGAACAAAGAATAAACAGAATTAACTGGAAAACAAGGTTTAAAATGGCAATAAATACAGAGGTATCAAATAATTATCTTAAATGTCAATGGACTGAATGCTCCAATCAAAAGACAGCGTGATAGACTGGATTTAAAAAAAATAACACACAAAACCCAAGAACCTATAATATGCTGCCTATAAGAGACTCACATTAGAGGAAAGGACACACATAGATTGAAAGTGAGAGGACGGAAAAAGACATTTCATGCAAATAAAAATGACAAGAAAGCAAGAATCATAATACTCATATCAGACAAAATAGACTTTAAAACCAAGGCCCTAAAGAAAGATAAAGAAGAACCCTATATAATGATAAAAGGATCAATACAAGAAGAGGATTTTACACTCATCAGCAACACCCAAATATATAAATACCAACAGAAAAGGAGAAATTGATGGGAATACAATAATATAGGAGATTTTAACACCCCAATCTCTATCAATGGATGGATCTTCTAGACAGAAAATCAATAAGGCAACAGAGATCCTGAAATATACAACAGAAGTGTTAGTTAATTGTTATTTTCAAGACATTACATCCAATAAAACAGAACACAGATTTTTCAAGTGCACATGTAACATTCTCTAGTATTGACCACTTACTAGGGCACAAAATTAATCTCTACCAAGAATATAGAAATTATTTCAAACATCTGACCACAATGACGTGAAACTAAAAACTAACCACACAAAAAAAAGATGAGAAAAAATGACTACATAAAGACTAAACAGGGGAGTGGTCCTAAGATGGCTGAGGAATAGCATGGGGAGACCACTTTCTCCCCCACAAATTCATCGAAAGAACATTTGAATGCTGAGCAAATTCCACAAAACAACTTCTGAATGCTGGCAGAGGAAGGACATCAGGCACCCAGAAAGGCAGCCCATTGTCTTCGAAAGGAGGTAGGACAAAATATAAAAGATAAAAAGAGAGACAAAAGAGGCAGGGACAAAGATCCATCCCAGGAAGGGAGTCTTAAAAAAGAAAAGTTTCCAAGCACCAGGAAACACTCTCACTGGTGGGTCTGTGGTGAGCCTTGGAATCTCAGAGGGCAACATAACCGGGAGGAAAATAAAGAAATAATTAAAACCCACAGATTACATGCCTAATGGCAACTCCCAGCAGAGAAGCAGCCCAGATGCTCGCATCTGCCACTAGCAACCTGGGGCTGGACAGGGAGGTGTGGGCTGCATTGCTTAGGGTAAGGACCAGGCCGGAATGCCCCAAGGGCAATCTGAGGGAACTAACTTGAGATAGCAACCCAGATTGTGAGACAGCTATCCCACAGTTAGGTCAGCCCTAACCTAAGACACTGCCAGGCCCAGTCACAGAACAAAGAACTGAGCAGAGCTAGCCGGCTGCAGACTGGCCCAACCCCACTGGAGACAGGCAGGCGAGGGCAGCCAGAGCTGGAAGGGGGGCAATCGCAGCCCCAAAGAGGCATCCTCTATCAAACTGCAAGCAGGCTTCATTGCTAACCAAGACTTCTTGGGATTCTGGATGGTTGATATCCCCCCGGAGGGTCACAGCCAGAGATCAGCTCCCCAAAAGAGACACACGGCACACCTGAGAAGGCACGCCTGCTGTACACCCAGAAAACCGAGCAGCTGGGATGGGGGGAGGCGATAAGACACAGCCTCCAACTAGGGGTGACTGCACTCACTAAGCACCTGGTCACCTGAGCTGCTCAGACCTGGGAAGGGCACAAAATGCAGGCCCAACTGAGGCTACACCTTTGTGGAGTACCTGAGATCCTGAACCTGAGCGGCTTAGACCTGGGAAGTGCACACAACCCAGGGCCCGCCTCAGACAGTTCCCGGCAGAGCAACCTGGAGCCTGAGAAGTGTAGACCATGAAAATACACACACGCAGTGAGCGGGAGCAAACCCAGTGCAGCTGAAACCCTGCAAGCACTCCCTACACACACCAGTGATATCTGTTTGCAGTGTTCCTCCCTCCCCACAGCATGACTGAACAAGTGAGCCTAACAAAGTGACCACCCCCCACCCTTGTGTCAGGGCGGAAGTTAGACACTGAAGACACCAGCAAACAGAAGAAGGTAAAATAAACAGAGGGAAGTACTTTGAAAGTGACAGGTGCAATAGACTAAAACCCTGTAGTTAGCACTGACTACATAGAAAGGTGTCTATAGATCTTGAGAAGTATAAGCCAGATCAAGGAACTATCTGGAATGAACTGACCCCACACTGTCTGCAACAGCTCCAGAGAAAGTCCTAGATATATTTTTACTATTATCATTTTTTAAATTAAAAAAAATTTTACTTTCAAGTCCTCTATTACTCCTTTAATTTCATTTTTATAACCTACTATTACTTTGCAAAAAAACCCTTCTATTTTTAAAGCAAACTTCATATATATATATTTTATAATTTTTATGACTTTGTTTTATATTTTTAATATTGTATTTTTGAGAATCTAACCTCTAGATTTTTAATCTTTGCTTTTTGGTATTTGTTATCAATTTTGGTACCTTTAAGAACCAATCTTCAGTACCCATTTTTACTTGGGAGCGAAATTACTGGCTTGATTGCTCTCTCCCCCTTTGACTCTCCTTTTTCTCCACCAGGTCACCTCTATCTCCTCCCTCCCCCTTTCTCTTCTCTACACAACTCTGTGACTCTCTTTGTGTGTTCTGGGCTTTGGAGAACTCTTAGGGAACTGATTGGTGGCTGGATCTGTCTCTCTCTCCTTTTGATTCCCCCGTTTATCATCGTGGCCACCTCTGTCTCCTTCCTCCCTCTTCTCTTCTCTGTGTAACTCCTTGAACATCTCTGAGGGATCCAAACTGTGGCGAGCACATAGGGAAGTGATTACTGGCTAGCCTGCTCTCGCCCCTTTTGATTCCCTCTTCTCCTGGTCACTTCTATCTCCCTCCTCCCTCTTCTCTTCTCCATGTAACTCTGTGTATCTCTCTGGGTGTCCCTCACTGTGGAGAAACTTTTTATCATTAACCTAGATGTTTTATCATTGGTGCTGTATAGATGGAGAAGTCTTGAGGCTACTGTAAGAATAAGATTGAAAACCAGAGGCAGGAAGCTTAAGTCCAAAACCTGAGAACACCAGAGAACTCCTGACTCCAGGGAACATTAATCAATAGGAGCTCATCAAACGCCTCCATACCTACACTGAAACCAAGGACCACCCAAGGACCAACAAGTTCCAAAGCAAGACATACCATGCAAATTCTCCAGCAACACAGGAACATAGCCCTGAGCTTCAAAATGAAGGCTGCCCAAAGTCATACCAAACCCACTGACATCTCAAAACTCACTACTGGACACTTCATTGCACTCCAGAGAGAAGAAATTCAGCTCCATCCACCAGAACAGCAACACAAACTTCCCTAACCAGGTAAACCTTGACAAGCCACCAATCCAACCCCACCCACAGGGAGAAACCTCCACCATAAAAAGGAACCACAAACTGCCAAAATATGGAAAGGCCTCCCCAAACACAGCAATATAAATAAGATGAAAAGGCAGAGAAATACTCAGCAGGTAAAGGAACAGGATAAATGGACACCAAACCAAACCAAAGAGGAAGAGATAGGGAATCTACCTAATAAAGAATTCAGAATAATGATAGTGAAAATGATCCAAAATCTTGAAAACAAAATGGAGTTACAGATAAATAGCCTGGAGACAAGGATTGAGAAGATGCAAGAAATGTTTAACAAGGACCTAGAAGAAATAAAAAAGAGTCAATATATAATGAATGATGCAATAAATGAGATCAGAAACACTCTGGAGGGAACCAACAGTAGAATAACAGAGGCAGAAGATAGGATAAGTGAGGTAGAAGATAGAGTGGAAGAAATAAATGAAGCAGAGAGGAAAAAAGAATTAAAAGAAATGTGGACAACCTCAGAGACCTCTGGAATAATGTTAAATGCCCCAACATTCGAATCATAGGAGTCCCAGAAGAAAAAGACAAAAAAGAAAAAAAAAAAGACTATGAGAAAATACTTGAGGAGATAATAGTTGAGAACTTCCCTAAAATGGGGAAGGAAATGGTCACCCAAGTCCAAGAAACCCAGAGAGTCCCAAACAGGATAAACCCAAGGTGAAACACCCCAAGACACATATTAATCAAATTAACAAAGATCAAACACAAAAAACAAATACTAAAAGCAGCAAGGGAAAAACAACAAATAACACACAAGGGGATTCCCATAAGGATAACAGCTGATCTTTCAGTAGAAACTCTTCAGGCCAGAAGGGAATGGTCAGACATACTTAAAGTGATGAAAGAGAAAAATCTTCAGCCCAGATTACTGTACCCAGCAAGGATCTCATTCAAATATGAAGGAGAAATCAAAAGCTTTACAGACAGCAAAAGCTGAGAGAATTCAGCACCACCAAACCAGCTCTCCAACAAATGCTAAAGGATCCTCTCTTGACAGGAAACACAGAAAGGGTGTATGAACTTGAACCCAAATCAACAAAGTAAATGGTAATGGGGTCATACTTATCAATAATTACCTTAAATGTAAATGGGTTGAATGCCCCAACCAAAACAAAGACTGGCTGAATGAATACAAAAACAAGACCCCTATATATGTTGTCTATAAGAGACCCACCTCGAAACAAGGGACACATACAGACTGAAAGCAAAAGGCTGGAAAAAGATATTCCATGCAAAGAGAGACCAAAAGAAAGCAGGAATAGCAATACTTACATCACATAAAACAGACTTTAAAATAAAGGCTGTGCAGTTTTCCCAGCACCACTTGTTAAAGAGGTTGTCTTTTCTCCATTGTATATTCTTGGCTCCTTTGTCAAAGATAAGGTGTCCATAGATGCGTGGATTTATCTCTGGGCTTTCTATTCTGTTCCATTGATCTATGTTTCTGTCTTTGTGCCAGTACCATACTGTCTTAATGACTGTGGATTTGTAGTATAGCCTAAAGTCGGGTAGGTTGATTCCTCCAGTTCCATTCTTCTTTCTCAAGATTTCTTTGGCTATACGAGGTTTTTTGTATTTCCATACAAATTGAGAAATTATTTGTTCTAATTCTTTGAAGAAGACCTCTGGTAGCTTGATAGGAATTGCATTGAATCTATAGATTGCTTTAGGTAGTATACTCATTTTCACTATATTGATTCTTCCAATCCATGAACATGGTACATTTCTCCATCTGTTTGTGTCCTCCTTGATTTCTTTCATCAGTGTTCTATAGTTTTCTATATACAAGTCTACTCAGATGGACGAAACTGGAGCCCATTATCCAGAGTGAAGTAAGCCAGAAGCAAAAACAACAATACAGTATATTAACACATATATATGGAATTTAGAAAGACAGTAAGGAGAACCCAACATGGGAGACAACAAAAGGAACGCAGATGTATAGAATAGACTTGTGGACTTTGTGGATGAGGGTAAGGGTGGGATGATATGGGAGAAGGGCATTGAAGCATGTTAATTGTCATGTGTCTAATCAATCGCCAGCCCAGGATTGATGCTCGGGACTGGTGCAGCGAGATTTCCCGGGGGGGAGGGGGGAGGGAGGGGGGACCCGGAGGGGAAGCATATGTAAACCCATGGTGATATCATGACAATGTATGGCAAAAACAATAATAAAAAAAATAAAATAAAGGCTGTGAAAAGAGACAAAGAAGGTCACTACATAATGATCAAAGGATCAGTCTAAGAAGAAGATATAACAATTATAAATATATATGCACCCAACATAGGAGCACCACAATATGTAAGGCAAATGCTAACAAGTATGAAAGGGGAAATTAACAATAACACAATAATAGTGGGAGACTTTCATACCCCACTCACACCTATGGATAGATCAACTAAACAGGAAATTAACAAGGAAACACAAACTTTAAATGATACAATAGGCCAGTTAGACCTAATGGATATCTATAGGACATTTCATCCCAAAACAATGAATTTCACCTTTTTCTCAAGTGCACATGGAACCTTCTCCAGGATAGATCACATCCTGGGCCATAAATCTAGCCTTGGTAAATTCAAAAAAATTGAAATCATTCCAAGCATCTTTTCTGACCACAATGCAGTAAGATTAGATGTGAGTTACAAGAGAAAAACTATTGAAAATTCCAACATATGGAGGCTGAACAACACACTCCTGAATAACCAACAAATCACAGAGGAAATCAAAAAAGAAATCAAAATATGCATATAAATGAATGAAAATGGAACCACAACAACTCAAAACCTATGGGACACAGTAAAAGCAGTGCTAAGGGGAAGGTTCATAGCAAAACAGGCTTACCTCAAGAAACAAGGAAAAAGTCAAATAAATAACCTAACTCTACACCTAAAGTGACTAGAAAAGGAAGAAATGAAGAACCCCAGGGTTAGCAGAAGAAAAGAAATCTTAAAAATTAGGGCAGAAATAAATGCAAAAGAAACAAAAGAGACCATAGCAAAAATCAACAAAGCCAAAAGCTGGTTTTTTGAGAAGATAAATAAAATTGACAGACTATTATATAGAGTGAAGTAAGCCAGAAGGAAAAACAATACAGTATACTAACATATATATATGGAATTTCGAAAGATAGTAATGATAACCCTGTATGTGAGACAGCAAAAGAGACACAGATCTATAGAACAGTCTTTTAGACTCTATGGGAGAGGGCAAGGGTGGGATGATATGGGAGAACAGCATTGAAACATGTAAATTATCATATGTGAAATGAATCACCAGCCCAGGTTTGATGCATGATACAACGTGCTCAGAGCTGGTGCAGTGCGATGACCCAGAGGGATGGAATTGGGAAAGAGGTGGGAGGGGGTTTCTGGAAGGGGAACACATGTATACCCATGATGGATTCATGTCAGTGTATGGCAAAACCAACACGATAATGTAAAGGAAAAATAAATAAATAAATAAAACCACTTAAAGATATTAAAAAGCAGAGACATCACTATGCCAACAAAGTCTGTATAGTCAAGGCTACAGTCTTCCCAGTAGTCATGTATGGATGTGAGTTGGACCATAAAAAGACTGATCACCAAAGAATTGATGCTTTCAAAAAATAAATAAATAAATGAATAAAATTGACAAACCATTAGCCAGACTCATTAAGAAACAAAGGGAGAAGAATCAAATCAACAAAATTAGAAATGAAAATGGAAAGATCAGAACAGACAACACAGAAATACAAAGGATCATAAGAGACTAGTATCAGCAACTATATGCCAACAAAGTAGACAACTTAGAAAAAAATGGACAAATTCTTAGAAAGTACAACTTTCCAAAACTGAACCAGGATGAAATAGAAAATCTTAACAGACCTATCACAAGCATGGAAATTGAAACTGTAATCAGAAATCTTCCAAAAAACAAAAGCCCAGGACCAGACGGCTTCACAGCTGAATTCTACCAAAAATTTAGAGAAGAGCTAAAACCTATTCTACTCAAACTCTTCCAGAAAATTGCAGAGGAAGGTAAACTTCCAAACCCATTCTATGAGGCCACCATCACCCTAATACCAAAACCCGACAGAGATGCCACAAAAAAAGAAAACTACAGGCCAATATCACTGATGAACATAGATGCAAAAATCCTTAAACAAAATTCTAGCAAACAGAATCCAACAACATATTAAAAAGATCTTACATCATGAGCAAGTGGGCTTTATCCCAGGGATGCAAGAATTCTTCAGTATCCACAAATCAATCAGTGTGATACACCACATTGACAAATTGAAAGATAAAAACCATATGGTTATCTCAATAGATGCAGAGAAGGCCTATGACAAAATTCAACATCCATTTATGATAAAAAACCCTCCAGAAAACAGGCATAGAAGGAACATACCTCAACATAATAAAAGCTATATATGACAAACCCACAGCAAACATTATCCTCAATGGTGAAAAATTGAAAGTGTTTTCCCTAAAGTCAGGAACAAGACAAGGGTGCCCACTCTCACCACTACTATTTAACATAGTTTTGAAAGTTTTGGCCACAGTAATCAGAGCAGAAAAAGAAATAAAAGGAATCCAGATTGGAAAATAAGAAGTAAATCTCTCACATTTGCAGATGACATGATGCTCTACACAGAAAACCCTAAAGACTCCACCAGAAAATTACTGGAGCTAATCAATGACTATAGTAAAGTTGCAGGATATGAAATTAACACACAGAAATCCCTTGCATTCCTATACATAACAATGAGAAACCAGAGAAATTAAGGAAACAATTCCATTCACCATTGCAACAAAAAGAATAAAATACTCAGGAATATGTCTACCTAAAGAAACCAAAGACCTATATATAGAAAGCTATAAAACATTGGTGAAAGAAATCAAAGAGGACACAAATAGATGGAGAAATATACCATGTTCATGATTGGAAGAATCAATATAGTGAAAACGAGTATACTACCCAAAGCAATCTATAGATTCAATGCAATTCCTATCAAACTACCAATGGTATTTTTCACAGAACTAGAACAAATAATTTCATAATTTGTATGGAAATACCAAAAACCCCTCAAATAGCCAAAGCAATCTTGAGAAAGAAGAACCGAACTGGGAGGAATCAACCTGCCTGACTTCAGGCTCCACTACAAAGCCACAGTCATCAAGACAGTATGGTGCTGGCACAAAGACAGAAATATAGATCAATGGAACAAAATAGAAAGCCCAGAGAGAAATCCACACATCTATGGACACCTTATCTTTGTCTTTTCTCCATTGTATATTCTTGCCTCCTTTGTCAATCTCTTTAACAAGTGGTGCTGGGAAAACTAGTCAACCACTTGTAAAAGAATGAAACTAGAACACTTTCTCACAGCATACACAAAAATAAACTCAAAATCGATTAAAAATCTAAACATCAGACCAGAAACTATAAAACCCCTAGAGGAAAACATAGGCAAAACACTGTCTGACATAAATCACAGCAGGATACTCTATGACCCACCTCTCAGAAAATTTGAAATAAAAGCAAAAATAAACAAATAGGACCTAATTAAACTTAAAAGCTTTTGCACAACAAAGGAAACTATAAGCAAGGTGAAAAAAAACAGACTTCAGAATGGGAGAAAATAATAGCAAACGAAGCAACTGACAAAGAATTAACCTCAAAAATATACAAGCAACTCCTGCAGCTCAATTCCAGAAAAATTAACGACCCAATAAAAAAAAATTGGCCAAAGAACTAAACAGACATTTCTCCAAAGAAGACATACAGATGGCTAACAAACACATGAAAAGATGCTCAACATCACTCATTATCAGAGAAATCAAAACCACAATGAGGTACCACTTTACACCAGTCAGAATGGCTGCCATCCAAAAGTCTACAAGCAATAAATGCTGGAGAGGACATGGAGAAAAGGGAACCCTCTTACCCTGTTGGTGGGAATGCAAACTAGTACAGCCACTATGGAGAACAGTGTGGAGATTCCTTAAAAAACTGGACATAGAACTGCCATATGATCCAGCAATCCCACTGCTGGGCATACACACCGAGGAAACCAGAATTGAAAGAGACACATGAACCCCAATAATAGCAAGGACGTGGAATCAACCTAGATGTCCATCAACAGACGAATAGATAAGAAAGCTGTGGTACATATACACAATGGAATATTACTCAGCCATTAAAAAGAATACATTTGAATCAGTTCTAATAAGGTGGATGAAACTGGAGCCTATTATCCAGAATGAAGTAAGCCAGAAAGAAAAACACCAATACAGTATACTAACGCATATATATGGAATTTAGAAAAATGGTAATGATAACCCTATATGAGACACAGCAAAAGAGACACAGATGTATAGAACAGTTTTGGACTCTGTGGGAGAGGGTGAGGGTGGAATGATTTTGGAGAATGGCACTGAAACATGTATATTATCATACGTGAAAAGAATCATCAGTCCAGGTTCGATGCATGAGACAGGGTGCTCGGGGCTGGTGCACTGGGATGACCCAGAGGGATGGGATGGGGAGGGAGGGGGGAGAGGGGTTCAGCATGGGGAACACATGCATACCCATGGCTGAGTCATGTCAATGTATGGCAAAAACCACTACAATATTGTAAAGTAATTAGCCTCCAAATAAAAGAAAGAAAGAAAGAAAGAAAAATGGAAAGAATTAAGTAGAAAAATAAAATTAAATAAATACAGTAAAAAAAAAAAAAAAAGACTAAACAACATGCTACTGAAAAACCAGTCGATCAATGAGGAAATCAGAAAGGAAACGAAAAACCACCTTGAGACAAATGAGAAAACACAACCATACAAAATCTATGGGATGAAGCAAAAGTGGTTCTTAGAGGAGGTTCCTAGCAATGAACTTGTTCAGAACAGGTTTGTTCAAAAACAGGCCTTCCTCAAAAAAATGGAAAAACCTCAAATAAACAACCTAAACTACCACCTAAAAGAGTTAGAAGAGAATATAACAAAAATCAGAGGGAAAATAAAATAGAGACCAAAAAAATTAAAAGAAAAAAACAAAACGATAAAACCAAGAACTAGTTCTCTGAAAGGGTAAACAAAACTGAAAATGCTCTGGCCAGACTCCCCAAGAAGAAAAGAAAGATAACCTAAACAAACAAAATAAGACGTGAAAAAGGAAAAATTCTCAACTGATACCACAGAAATATAAAATACCATAAGAGAATACTGTGAACAATTATATGGCAACAAATTTAACAACCTAGAAGAAATGAACAAATTCCTAGAAACACACAGCCCAGCAAAATTGAATGGAGAACAATAGTTAATTGAACAGACCAATCACTAGTGAAATAGAATCTGTAACAACAATAGCAACAACAAAAAAATCCATACAAGAAAAAGTCCGGGATCAGATGGTATAACAGGTGAATTCTATCAAACATACAAAGAACTTATACTGATCCTTCTCAAACTGTTTCAAAAGATTAAGAGGAAGGAACACTCCCAAAGATATTCTAAGAAGCCACCATCCCCCGATATCAAAATGAGACAAGTTGACCACCAAAAAAGAAAATTATAAGCCAATATCTTTGATGAATATAGATGCAAAAATTCAACAAAATATTAGCAAACCAAATCAAACATCACATAAAAAAGGTCTTACACCACAGCCAAGTAGGATTCATTCCAAGTTTCTAAGGATGGTTCATCATATGAAAATCAATGTAATATTCCACATTATCAAAAGAAAAGTAAAACAATCACATCATCTCAACAGATATAAAAAAAACTTGATACAATTCAACATCCATTTATAATACTCTTACCAAAGTGGGTAAGGAGAGAAGATATCTCCACATTATAAAAGCTGTTTATAAGAAACCCACAGCCAACGAAGTACTCTATGAAAGCTAAAAGTCTTGCTAAAATCTGGAATAAAACAAGGATGCCCCCACTCACCACTTCTCTTCAACAAAAGAAAGAGAAAGCTGTAGCCCCAGCAAACAAACAAAAGAAAAAAGTAAAAGGTATCTAAATTGGAAGAGAAGCGGTGAAACTGTCACTATATGCAGATGACATGATACTATATATAGAAAATCCTATGGACTCTACACAGAATCCAGTAGAACTGATAAATGAATTCAGCAAAGTACAGGATACAAGATTAACATTCAGAAATCAGTTGCATTTCTTTATACTAACAATGAAATATCAGAGAATTTTTTAAAAAATCTTTTGAAATCACCAAGAAATAAATGTGAAAAAGGAGGTGAAACACTTATATGCTGAGAACTATAAAACATTAATAAAGGAAATTAAAGAAGATTCAAAGAAATGGAAAGATGAAATTCTCATGCTCTTCAACTGGAAGAACTAATATTGTTAAAATGGCCTTACTATTCAAGGCAATCTATGATTTAATGCAATCCATATCAAATTCTCCCTCCTGGGGAAGGGAATGGCAATCCACTCCAATATTCTTGCCTGGAGAATCCCATGGACAGAAGAGCCTGGCGGTCTATAGTCCATGGGGTCGCAAAGAGTTGGACACAATTGAGCGACTAACACTACCACTACTACTATGAAATTAACTGGCATTTTTCACAGAATTAGAATAAATAATCCAAAATTTATATGGAAACCACAAAAGACCCAGAATTGCCAAAGCAATCCTGAGGGGAAAAAAGGCAAAGCAGGACTTTGCCTCCCACACTTCAGGTAATACTATAAAACTACAGTAATCAAAACTGCGATACTGCTACAAAAACAGACATACAGATCAATGAAACAGAACAGAGGGTCCAGGAATAAGCCCACACGCCTATGGTCAGTTAATCTTTAACACAGGAGGCAATAATATAAAATTGGAAAAGGGCAAGTCTTTTCAGCAAATAGTGCTGGGAAAGTTGGAGAGCTCGATCTAAATCAATGAAGTCAGAACACACCCTCACACCATGCACAAAAATAAACTCAAAATGGCTTAAAGACTTAAACATACGACATGACACCATAAAACTCCTAGAAGAAAGCATAAGCAAAACATTCTGACATAAATCATACAAATGTTGTCTTAGGTCAGTCTCCCAAGGTAACATAAGTAAAAACAAAACCAAGCAAATGGGACCTAATCATACTTACAAGCTTTTGCACATCAGAGGAAACCATTAACAAAATGAAAACACAACCTATGAAATGGGAGAAAATATTTGCAAGTGAAAGTCTCTCACAATCCGACTCTTTGCAACCCCATGGATTATAGCATCTATGGAATTCTCCAGGCCAGAATACTGGAGTGGGTAGCCTTTCCCTTCTCCAGGGGATTTTCCCAACCCAGGGATCAAACCCAGTTCTCCCACATTGCAGGCGGATTCTTTACCATCTGCACTATCAGGGAAGCCCAATTTCCAAGTGAGGATACCGGCAAAGGTTTAATCTTCAAAATATACAAGCAGCTCATACAATTCAACAGAAAAACCAAACAATCCAATTGAAAAATGAGCAGATCTAAACAGACACTTCTCCAAAGAAGACATATAGATGGCCAGTAGGCACCTGAAAAGATGCTTGACATCAATAATTATTAAAGAAATGCAAATCAAAACTACAGTGAGGTACTACTACCTCATACCAGTCAGAATGCCATCATTAAAAAGCCTACAGATAATAAGTGCTGGAGAGGGCATGGAAAAAAGGGAACCCTCCCCTACATTGTTGGTGGGAATGTAAATTGTTGCATCCACTATGGAAAACAGTATGGAGGTTCCTCAGAAAACTACCATTACCATATGATCCAGCAATGCCACTCCTCGGCATATATCTGGACAAAAACTAATTTAAAAAGACACATGCACCCCTATATTCACAGCAGCACTGTCCACGATAGTCAAGACAGGGAAACCACCTAAATGTCCACTGACAGATGAATAGATAAGATGTGGTACATATATACAGGACAATACTACTCAGCCATAAAAAAAGAATGAAATCAGGCCATGCGCTGCAACATGAATGCAACTCGAGGTTATCATCCTAAGTAAGTCAGAAAGACAAATACCACGTGATAAAACTTTTATGTGGACTCTAAAGTATGGCACAGACGAACCTATCTACAAGGCAGAAATTGATTCATAGAGAACAGACTTGTGGTTGCCAAGGGGGAAGGAAAGAGCGGGGAGAGACTGGGAGGTTCAGGTTAGTAGATGCAAACTATTACATTTAGAGTGAATAAACAAGGTCCTACTGTACATCACAGGGAACCATATCTAATCTCCTGAGATAAACCACAATGGGGAAAGAATATATATGTATAACTGAGTCACTTTATACAGCAGAAATTAGCACAACATTGTAAGTCAACTATACTTCAATAAATAAATGAAATGTCCACCTCCTAACCTCTAGAAACTGTGAATGTTACCATATATGTCAAAACGAAATTAAGGTTAGTAATCAGCTGGCCTTAAGGTAGATGGGCCCCCGTAACTACAGAATGGAAGGAAAAGGTGGCAGAAGAGGAGCATCAAGGGGATGTGTGTCTATAGAAGAAGTCAAATGGGACATGGGACTGCCTGCACTGGTAGCTTTGAGGGTGGGGTAAAGGGGGGAGACACCAGGAGCCAAAGAATGTGGATAGCCTCAAGCAGCTGGAAAAGGCAAGGTGCAGTTATTCTCGTCTAGATCCTCCAGAAGGCTATGCTGCAGATACGTTGACTTTGTCTAGTGAAGCTTGCGTCAACCTCTAACCTGTTTCACTGTAAGATAACAAATGTGTGTTGTTTGAAGCCACTTAAGTTTGTGGTTATTTGTTGCAGCAGCACTGGAAAGCTAAAACAATACCCCAGCATCATAGAATACACCTATCAACAGTTTTCTACTAACATTTATATAGGAAAAATTTATACCTCCCACAGTTCAATATAGTATCTTAAATGATGTTGCCCACCAGGCGCCGCCGTCCCTGGGATTCTCCAGGCAAGAACACCGGAGTGGGTTGCCATTTCCTTCTCCATTAAATGATGTTGGCACAGTCTTAAGTTATATTCCAAATATAATAGTTGGAATCACAGATGTTTGAAGAGCCCAAACACTGCCAACCAAGCGGATGTGCCCTGGAACATCACTGACGCTGAAAGGCCTAGCACACTGTCCTCAGTGTGACCAGCCACAGCTCCTGTGCGGCTCTTGAATGCTTTTCCACAGTGTTTCCTGTGGCCATAGAGCTCTTGTTTTCTACTAGTGATATGGAATCACAAGACTGAGCACATGTCCAGTTGTGGAAAAGGAACCCACATGAGTGGGTCACAACAGAAAAGGCTACTTACTGTATTCACTGATTAGCTCTAGTAATTTTCTCGTAGAATCTTTAGGGTTTTCTATGTAGAGGATCATGTCATCTGCAAACAGGGAGAGTTTTACTTCTTCTTTTCCAATCTGGATCCCTTTAATTAATTTATCTGCTCTGATTGCTGTGGCCAAGACTTCCAAAACTATGTTGAATAGCAGTGGTGAGAGTGGGCACCCTTGTCTTCTTCCTGACTTCAGGGGGAATGCTTTCAGTTTTTCACCATTGAGGATAATGTTTGCTGTGGGTTTGTCACATATAGCTTTTATTATGTTGAGGTATGTTCCTTCTATTCCTGCTTTGTGGAGGGTTTTTATCATAAATGGATGTTGAATTTTGTCAAAGCCTTTCTCTGCTTCTATTGAGATAATCATGTGGTTTTTATTTTTCAGTTTGTTAATGTGGTGTATTACATTGATTGATTTGCAGATATTGAAGAATCCTTGCATCCCTGGGATAAAGCCCACTTGGTCATGATGTATGGTCTTTTTAATATGTTGTTGGATTCTGTTTGCTAGAATTTTGTTAAGGAATTTTGCATCTATGTTCATCAGTGATATTGGCCTGTAGTTTTCTTTTTTTGTGGCATCTTTGTCGGGTTTTGAGACTCTACCAGAAAATTACTAGAGCTAATCAATGAATATAGGAAAGTTGCAGGATATAAAATCAACACACAGAAATCCCTTGCATTCCTATACACTAACAATGAGAAAACACAAAGAGAAATTAAGGAAACAATTCCATTCACCATCAAAACAAAAAGAATATAATACTTAGGAGTATATCTACCTAAAGAAACAAAAGACCTATATATAGAAAACTATAAAACACTGATGAAAGAAATCAAAGAGGACACAAATAGATGGAGAAATATACCGTGTTCATGGATTGGAAGAATCAATATAGTGAAAATGAGTATACTACCCAAAGCAATCTATAGATTCAATGCAATTCCTATTGCATTGCTACCAGAGGTCTCCTTCAGAGAATTAGAACAAATAATTTCACAATTTGTATGGAAATACAAAAAACCTCGTATAGCCAAAACAATCTTGAGAAAGAAGAATGGAACTGGAGGAATCAACCTGCCTGACTTGAGGCTATACTACAAAGCCATAGTCATCAAGACAGTATGGTACTGGCACAAAGACAGACATATATACCAGTGGAACAAAATAGAAAGCCCAGAGATAAATCCACACATCTATGGACACCTTATCTTTGACAAAGGAGGCATGAATATACAATGGAGAAAAGACAACCTCTTTAACAAGTGGTGCTGGGAAAACTGGACAGCCACTTGTAAAAGAATGAAACTAGAACACTTTTAAGACCATACACAAAAATAAACTCAAAATGGATCAAAGATCTAAACATAAGACCAGAAACTATAAAACTTCTAGAGGAAAACATAGGCAAAACACTCTCCAACATAAACCGAAGCAGGATCCTCTCTGACCCTCCTCCCCGAATATTGGAAATAAAAGCACAAATAAACAAATGGGACCTAATTAAAATGAAAAGCTTTTGCACAACAAAGGAAACTAAAAGCAAGGTGAAAAGGCAGCCTTCAGAATGGGAGAAAATAATAGCAAACAAAGCAATGGACAAACAATTAATCTCAAAAATATACAAGCAACTCCTGCAGCTCAATTCCAGAAAAATAAATGACCCAATCAAAAAGTGGGCCAAAGAACTTAACAGACATTTCTCCAAAGAAGATATAAAAATGGCTAACAAACACATGAAAAGATGCTCGACATCACTCATTATCAGAGAAATGCAAATTAAAACCACAATGAGGTACCACTTTACACCAGTCAGAATGGCTGCCATCCAAAAGTCTACAAGCAATAAATGCTGGAGAGGATGTGGAGAAAAGGGAACGCTCTTACACTGTTGGTGGGAATGCAAACTAGTACAGCCACTATGGAAAACAGTGTGGAGATTCCTTAAAAAACTGCAAATAGACCTGCCATGTGACCCAGCAATCCCACTGCTGGGCATACACACTGAGGAAACCAGAATTGAAAGAGACACGTGTACCCCAATGTTCATCGCTGCATTGTTTACAATAGCCAGGACATGGAAGCAACCTAGATGCCCATCAAGTGACGAATGGATAAGAAAGCTGTGGTACATATACACAATGGAATATTACTCAACCATTAAAAAGATTTCATGTGAATCAGCCCTACTCAGGTGGACAAAACTGGAGCCTATTATACAGAGTGAAGTAAGCCAGAAGGAAAAACAAAAATACAGTATACTAACACATATATATGGAATTTAGAATGATGGTAATGAGAACCCTGTGTGGAAGACAGCAAAAGAAATGCAGATGTATAGAACAGTCTTTTGGACTCTATGGGAGAGAGCAAAGGTGGGATGATATGGAAGAACAGCACTGAAACATGTTAATTATCATATGTGAAATCAATCGCCAGCCCAGGTTTGATGCTCAGGGCTAGTGCACCGGGATGACCCAGAGAGAGGGAATCAGGAGGGAGGTGGGAGTGGGGTTCTGGAAGGGGAACACATGTATACCCATGGCAGATTCATGTCAATGTATGGCAAAACCAACACGATAATGTAAAGAAAATTTAAAAAAATAAAGAAAGAAAGAAAAGCCTACTTACTACACAGTAAGGAAACTTCATTGATAATCAAGGTGTTTTAAGCATAATACATTCTAGCATCACTACATTGTATGTTATTTCTAGGGAAGTGGGGGATTTTGACTGCATGCATTCATGATAAGTCACTTCAGTTGTGTCCGACTCTTTGTGGCCCTACGAACTGCAGCCCCCCAGGTTCCTCGGCCCATGGGATTCTCCAGGCAAGAGTACTGCAGTGGGTGACCACGCCCTTCTCAAGGGGATCTTCCCAACCCAGGGATCGAATTGTCTCTCTTAAATCTCCTGCTTTGGCAAGCAGGTTCTTTGCCACCAGCGCCACCTGAGAAACCTATTTTAGCTGCAGTGTGTCAAATTCTTTTAGCATTTTCACACAGAAACTTTAATTTTTCACAGATAACTGACAGTAAGCAGAAGATGCCTATATATGTGATTAAGATACAAAGACAAAATAGAAGGTACAGTTCAAGCTAAGTTTTGTTTTACAGTCCTAGAAGGAAAGTTTTTGTAATACATATGATTCTTTTAGCTCTTTTCAGTAGTTATTGCAGTTTTACTTTTAGAGCCCAGTTGTCCTCCAAGTCTCGAGTTTGGGATTCTGTGGCTGTCCTCCTATTTCATTAGCCATGTAGTAAGTGCCTTCTAGTCCAATTTTATATAGCCCGTTATGCTAATATATATGTTTTCCAACTGCCTGAATAAGAGGTCTCTTCCTCTGTCCATCCACAGGACTGTTTCTGTAGCATAAAATACTAGCAATCAGTAATGTTCTATACCTTTGGCATAAAAATCAAATACTGCTCCAAAACTAGACCTGGCTATCTAATTTAAGCCTATGCAATTTGAATTTACATTCTTGAATGCCGCCATATTAGTTGAAATGAGCACTAAGTACAAATCCAGAAAAGCAAACCCTTAAATATATCAACTTTTTTTTTGCACAACCTCATTATGTCTCTAAAAAAATGTTTATAGGTTCAAAAGAATGCCATAATTTAGATTTAGTGTTTTCACACACAAGAGACTATTTCCTACACTAACATGTATTTGAATTCTCCTGGTATATCTTAATGTTCTCATGCTGGCAGAAACAATGCTAAATATAAAAAAATGAAGTTCATGAACATTTCAGTTAGGTCAACAGTGCAAGAATGACTTAATGCCATGTGCCCAACTTTGTGGGGAGGAGCCATAACCATGGGTTTAGGAATTGCTCTAATAAGCAAAGCACTAAAGCACTTTCTAATCATCTTAACTCTCAAATAAGAATGATGTAAACATATATTAGAGCATCTAGGATTTACTACTCGAACTTCTGGCAAGAGAGGAAAGATTCTAGTCAATCTGGGGACAAGATGGTGGAATAGAAAGAACTGAGTTCACCTCCTCTCATGAAAACACCAAAATCACAACTGCTGAACAACGTTGCATCAAAAATAAAGGACGGGTACCTACCAAAAATATATTCTTCCAGAGACAAAGAAGTCATGGTGAGATGGTAGGAGGGGCGCATTTATGATATATAATCTTTTACTCACCACTTGGGCAACCCAGAAACTGGAAAACAATTATATTGCAGAAATTCTCACGGAAGTGAGAGTTCTGAGCCCCACATCAGGATCTGCAGTCTAGGGGTCTGATATTGGGAAGAGGAGCCCCAAGAACATTTGGCTTTGAAGACCAGCAGGGTTTGGTAACAGGAGCTCCACAGGAGGAGGAGAAACAGAAATGTCCTTCTTGGAGGGTACACACAAGCCTTTATGTGCATCAGGACCCAGGGGAAAAAGCAGTGACTTCATAGAGGCCTGGGCTAGACCTACCTGCTGGTTCTAGGGTCTCCTGGGGAGCTAAGGGCAGCTGTGGCACACTGCAGGGACAAGGACATTAGTGGTAGAGTTACTTGATAATCACTGGAATGATCCCTTCATGGATCACATCCTAGGTGTAGTGAAGGGGCTTGCATAACTCAATGAAGCTATGAGTCATGCCGTGAAAGGCCACTCAAGGTGGACAGGTCATAGTGAAGAGTTCTGACAAAATGTGGTCCACTGCAGAAGGAAATGGCAAACCACTCCAGTATTCTTGCTGCAAGAATCCCATGAACAGTATGCAAAGGCAAAAAGATATGACACCAGAAGATAAACCCCTCAGGTCAGAAGGTGTCTGATATGCTACTGGGGAAGAGTTGAGCAATTACTGATAGCTCCAGAAAGAATGAAGCAGCTAGGCCAAAGCAGAAATGATGTTCAGTTTTGAATGTGTCTGGTAGTGAGAGTAATGTCCAGTACTGTAAAGAATAATATTGCATAGGATCCTGGAATGTTAGGTCCATGTATCAAAGTAAATTGGATGTGGTCAAGCCACGGGCTTTCCCAGGTGGTGCTAGTGGTAAAGAACTTGCTTGTCAGTGCAGGTAGACACAAGAGATGAAGGTTCGATCCCTGGGAGAGCTTGTTTTGTTCCATCTCCCAGAAACCCAATTTTCATCCTACCTCTTTTGTAGACCGATGGGTTTTACATTGCAGTTCCTGACTCATTGGACTATAAAGAAAGTTGGACTGTAAAGAAAGCTGAGCATTGAACAATTGATTGTTTTGAACTGTGGTGTTGGAGAAGACTCGAGAGTCCCTTGGACTGCAAGAGGATCCAACCAGTCCATCCTGAAGGAAATCAGTCTGAATGTTCATTGGAAGGACTGATGCTGAAGCTGAAACTACAATACTTTGGCCACCTGATGTGAAGAACGGACTCATTGGAAAATACCCTGATGCTGGGAAAGATTGAAGGCAGGAGGAGAAGGGGACAATAGATGATGAGATGGTTGGATGGCATCACCGACTCTATGGACATGAGTTTGAGTAAGCTCCAGGAGTTGGTGACGGACAGGGAGGCCTGGCGTGCTGCAGTCCATGGGGCCACAAAGAGTCGGACATGACTGAGCAACTGAACTGAACTGAGTCCAAGATGGCAGACAAGTCAAGTTCAACTGGACCTTGACTCTCAATCAGCAAGCTAAATGACATATCCAGAGGTGCCATGACAGTTTCAAGGCAGGGTCAAAGACCAGAAAGTGGGTGGTGGCCCAATTCCTGGAAACCTCCACCCCTTCCCCAAAATAGTTGGAATAATCCTTCCATTCATTAGCCTATGAAATGACCCAACCCATAAAAACTAACCACGCCACACTTCCCAGCTGTAGCACTTGCCCTCTGCAATGGCCCACACTCTGTCTGTGGAGTGTGTTTCTCTCTAAAGAAATCTATTTCTTAGCTATCACTTTGTCTCTCACTGAATTCCTTCTGGGATGAGACACCAAGCACCTGAGCTTCATTAGGTTCTGAAACTAGGTACTGTGGGTTCTGGCTGGGTTCAAGTACCAGCACACGGGTTCAGGTCCCAATCTGAGGTAAACCGTTTCATACCCCTGACACAGGAGTTTCTGCAAGAAGTACAAAACCATTTGTTTTTATAACTTCTAAAATGCCACTGGTTAAAACCTAGGGAAGATCCTCAAAAGTGTGTGTAGATAGACTGACAAAACGGGAAGCCATCAGTTCAGTTCAGTTGCTCAGTCGTGTCTGACTCTTTGCGACTCCATGAACTGCAGCATGCCAGGCCTCCCTGTCCTTCAACTCCCAGAGTCCACCTAAACCCAAGTCCATAGAGTAAGTGATGCCATCCAACCATCTCATCCTCTGTCGTCCCCTTCTCCTCCTGCCCGCAATCCTTCCCAGCATCAGGGTCTTTTCAAATAAGTCAGCATTTTGCATCAGGTGGCCAAAGTATTGGAGTTTCAGCTTCTAAGCATAGCTAATATTCATAACCTGATAGGAATTCCAGAAGAAGCCTTCTCCCCTAAACTAAATGAGGAAAAGTAAAATTTTGCAACATAAGTAAATAGGTCCTTGAATGTCAGTGAGGTAGCCTCCCAATTCTTTGGGAAAAAACCAAACCAAACCTGTCCTTTGTTTACAAATGTAGTATTTACATGACCAGAAGTGTGTCTCCAAAACTAACCAAAGCCCACCAACCTTTCTACCACTTCCAAAACCTTCTCAATTAATCTCAAGAGGCTTATAAGTATTAAACAAAGGAAAAACAAAGTCATCCTAGAAAAAGCTTACATGTATCTTTGAGATGCAAACATCCTGTCTGGTCTTCAAAAGAACCTTCATCTCTGCTGTCCTTCTAAAGTGAAAATTTTAAAAAGAAGGCAAAATAAAACTTGAGTTGTTTTATATAAATATTAGTTTAAAAGGGTTCAGCCATCTCAGTTCATAAGTATGGTTATAGTTTTTAGGGTTTCAAGCTAAAAAAATTTACTGACTTAAATCTGTGTTTTCCAGGTGTTATAAAACCTTCTCCTTAAACTAATTATGACTTAGAGTAATTTGGTAAATTATACCTCTGTAAGAAGAATTTAAACATTAATTTTTTTCTCTACCTAGTTGATCCTGCTAGTGGCATATGCTTCTCTCAAAGCCACATGTGTCCAAGCATGCACTGGTACATATCTGGTACAGTGAAACTGCAGGTAGGTCATTAAATCAGTTATGGCTCCTTTGGTCACTCAGCTATTGCAACTGGATTACAACCAGTTATAACTAATCATTGTTTTAATTTGTTCTTTGTTCCAAACTACGCTTTGTTATCTCCCTGCTGCACTGTGGTTTTGTCAGTGTTGCAAGCTACGTTACTTACATCCTGTCTAATTTATGAGCGTTGTTTCTAACAGTACCCAGTGTGTAACCAAGCCTCCAATAAAACCTCTATGGCTAAACATCTTGAGGAAATAGATTACATTTACAACATAACATAACTGGAATAGTGTGAGTCTAGGTATGGGAAGAGGCAACAAGGGAAAATGTCTCGTGGATCATAGACAAGATCCAAAGAATCTTAAATTATTGATAGGAGTCTAATCCAAAACTTAGCACCTGGAGTGGCATATCAAAATTTTTCTCCTGATCTGGGATGAACCTCCCAGTGCCATGGGACAAAATATGATCATGAAACGACTCCCTAATCTTAGTCAAATTTCTTACCTAGAAGAGAGGATCTGAGGTAGCCCTCTAACATGAGCCAGTGAGCCCTGAGGAAACTCAGGAAGGAGAAAAGTACCTGCTCTCCAGCCAGCAGCCAGCAGACCACTGCTACTCCCTATGGTAAGCCCTGAGGAAACTTCAGATACAGGCCCCAGATTGCAGAGGTGCAGCTCAAGGAAATGATTTCAGTAATTCCAGATTCTCACATCTTCCCGTACATAGAAAAGCACTGAATTCCTTATCTTGAGGTGTTGTCCCCTGGGCTTGAAGTCCTCAAAATTCCCATCAAATAATACTTTAACTTTCAGGTTTTAAACAATTTTTAAGTCTACAGGTATAAAATAGAAACTTCCCATATAGGATCAGAAGAAGTAACATTTGGAACACTGGCACTAATGGCAGACATTACCAGAGAGATTCACCTGACAAGACACAACCAGAAACAATTAGAATGGTCACTGGCCCCTTTTTATCCCCACAAGATTATGGGATGGACACTGACAGTGGGGAATTGTTATAGGGAAGAACTGAGTCCAAGTTGTACCTGTCACTTTGACTTTTAACTTTTGTCACTTTAACTTTTGCTTCTCATTGCTTTTGTTCACTAAAAGGATACTGTTCATACATAATGGCTTGCCTTGGGGAACCCTATCCTCTCTGCCCAAGTGTTAAACCACAATGCCTTTGTTTAGAGCCCTGTCCACCTGTGGATGGCTACAGGAAGTAAGAAATTAACACCTCCCTGTCCCCAGGCTAGCTATTCCAGGAGATGTTTTTCAGATCCATGGCCATTTAAGCTTTACCTCCTCACCTCTCCCCAGTCCCCACCACCCACACACACATCATTCGATAAAAGAATCTGGCATCCAGACCCAGATAAGATGGTTATTTTAGACATGAGTCTGCCATATTAGGGGAGTTGGCTTTCCAAATAAAGTTGTATTCCTTGCCTCAACATCTCATCTCCAAATAATTGGCCTGTCATGCAGTGAACTGAATGAGCTTGGACTTGATAACAGATTTACAGAAGTCAGTTGTATTTCTTTACACTAACAGTATCAGAAAAGGAATGTGAAAAAACAATACCTTTCAAAATCACACCAAAAAAAAAAACAAAAATGCTTAGGAATAAAGCTGACCAAGAAGGTTGAAGATTTATGCTGAGAACTATAAAACATTAACAAAGGAAATTGATGATTTGATACCCCATGCTCTTCTTTTGGAAGAATTAATATAATCAAAATGGCATTCTACCCAAACTAATCTACAGATTTAGTGCTAACCCTATTAAATTACCCATGAAAATTTTCACTGAACTAGAATAATCCTAAAGTTTAGAGCCAAAAAGACCCAGAAATGCCACAGGAATCCTGTAGAAAAAGAACAAACCAGCAGGTATAACCCTCTAGGCTTCAAATACTACTACAGAGGTACAGTTATCAAAACAGCATGGTACTGGCACAAAAACAGACATATAGTTCAATGGAACAGAATACAAAGCCCAGAAATAACCCCAAGGATATACAATAGGAAAGACCCTATATTCAGTATCCTGTGATAAACCATGGAAAATAATATTAAACAATAATGTGTATATATGTAAAACTGAATCACTTTGCTGTATAGCAGAAATTAACAAAGAACTGTAAACCAACGATACTCCGGTTTTGAAAAATAGGAGCCCCTAAATATATAAAAATAGTAACAGACATAAGAGAAGAAATTGATAGGAATACAGTAATAAGAGAATTTAACACCTCACTGACGACAATCTTCCAGACAGAAAAATCAGTAAGGCAGAGATCCTAAATGACAAAACACTTAGACTTAGTTGGTATCTATAGAATACTAGGTCCCAAAAAAGCAGAACACATTCTTTTTAAATGCACATGGAACTTTCTCTAGGATAGACCACAAACTAAGACACAAAATGCTCAATAATTAAAGAGGGTAGAAAGAATCTTTTCTGACCACAATGGCATAAAACTGGAAATCAACCACAGGAAGAGAAACAAACAAACAAACAAAAAACCCCAGCAACATGAAGGTTAAACATTTTACTAAAAAACTAATGGCTCAGAGAGGAAATTAAAATTTTAAAACTAAACAAAACCCAACAAACCTCTAATCAGCCTTACCAAGAAGAAAAGTGACAGGACTGAAATACTGAAATAAGAAATGAAAAAGGAGAAATAACTGATACTGCAGTAATACCAAAAAAATACTATGAATATTATGAACAGTTATATGCCAACAAAATGGACAACCTGGAAGAAATGGACAAGTTTCTAAAAACATATAACCTGCCATAACTGAATCAAGAAGAAAGATGATTTGAACAGACTGATCACTAGATCTGAAATAGAATTGGTAATTTTCAGAAAATTCCCTGCAAACAAAAGTCCAGGACCAGATGGCTTCATTGAGGGATTCTACCAAACATACAGAGAAGAATTTATACCTACCCTTTTTGAACTCTTTCAAAGGATTGGAGAGTCATCACCATCACCCTGCTACCAAGACAAAAAAACTCACCAAAAAAGATTATTGCAGGCCCATATCTTCATGAATATAGATGCAAAAATCCTCAATAAAACATCAGCAAATCAAATCCAACAGTACATATAAAGGATTGTACACCATGATCAAATTGGATTCACCAAGATCACAATTATGCTTCAACACATGCAAAATCATTGAGATACACATCAGTGAGACAGAAACCAGATGTTCATCAATAGATGCAGAAAAACCATGTCATAAAATTCAACACCCATTCATGATTAAAAAATCTCACCAAAGTGGGTATAGGAAAAATATGCCAATAAAAGCTGTTTATGACAAACCCTAGCCAACATACTACTCAATGATGAAAAGCTGAGAGACTCCTGCTCAAATCTGAAATAAAACTAGGATGCCTACACTGTCACCACTTCTATTCAACATAGTAAAGGAATTTCTAGACTTAGCAATCAAACAAGAAAAAGAAAAGATATCCAAATCAAAAGGGAAAAAGTAAAATTATCATTACAGGCAGGTGAAAAGATATTCTATACTGAAAACCCTAAAGACTCCACACGAAAAGTATTAGAACTGATAAATGTATTCAGTAAGGTAGCAGAACATAAGATTATAGCACACAGAAATATGCTGCATTTCTTTACACTAATAAAACATCTGCTGCTGCTGCTGCTAAGTCACTTCAGTCATGTCCGACTCTGTGCGACCCCATAGACGGCAGCCCACCAGGCTCCCCCGTCCCTGGGATTCTCCAGGCAAGAACACTGGAGTGGGTTGCCATTTCCTTCTCCAATGTATGAAAGTGAAAAGGGAAAGTGAAGTCGCTCAGTCATGTCTGACTCTTCACGAGAAAGTTTAAAAAAACTCCACTTAAAATCACATCACACAGACACACACACACAATGCTTAGGAATAAACCAGCCAAATAGGTGAAAGACTTATATGCTGAGAACCATAAAACATTGATAAAGAAAACTGAAGATTCAAAAGAAATAGAAAGATATAGCACGTTCTTTAACTGAAAGAATTACTATTGTTGAAATGGCTATACTACCCAAAGCAATCTACAGATTTAATATGATCCCTATCAAATTACACATAACATTTTTCACAGAAATAGAATTATCCTAAAATTTATATGGAACCACAAAAGCCCCAGAATTTCCAAAGCAATCTAGAGAATAAAGAACGAAACTGGAGGCATAACCCTTCCAGACTTCATAGAACACTACAAAGCTATAGTCATCAAAACAGGATGGTACTGCATTAAAAACAAATAGATTAATGAAACAGAATAGAGAGCCCCCAAATTAAATCCTCACCTATACAGTCAACAAAGGAAGAAAGAATTGACAGAGAAATTCTCTTCATCAAGTGGTGCTGGGAAAGCTGGACAGCTACATGTAAATCAATGAAGTTGAACACTTCCTCACATCATACACAAAAATAAACTCAAAATGGCTTAAATACTTAAAGACTTAACACCATACAACTAGAAAAGAAAAGCAGTACAACATTCTCTGACATAAATCATAGCAGTATTTTCTTAGATCAGTCTCCCAAGACAAAAGAAATAAAAGCAAAAATAAATGAAACCTAATCAAACTTATAAGCTTTGCATAGCAAAGACTGAGAGAAATATTTGCAAACAATGTGACCAACAACAGTTTAATCTCTAAAACGCAAGAACAGTTCCTACAACTCAGTATCAAAGAAACCCCAAACAACCCAATCAAAAATGGGCAGAAGTCCTAAACAGATATTTCTCCAAAGAAATATACAGATGGTCAATAGGTACATGAAAAGATGCTGAATATTGCTATTTACTAGAGAAAGACAAATTAAAACTACAATGGTGTACTATCTCACACTGGTCTGAATGGCCATAACCCAAAAATGTACAAATGATAAATGCTGGATTAGGTGTAGAGAAAAGGGAACGCTCCTACACTTCTGTTGGGAATGTAAATCAGTACAACCATTACGGAACAATGGAATATTACTCATAAAAAGAATGAAAGACTCCCATTTGCAGCAATATAGATGGACCTAGAGATTATTATACTAAGTAAGTCATACAGAGAAAGACAAATATCATATGATATTGTTTATCAGTGGAATCTTAAAAAAGTGATACAAATCAATTTATATACAAAACAAATAGACTCACAGACATGAAAACAAAATTATGATTACTAAAGGGAAAAGATGAAAGAGGGCTAAATTAGGGCTTTGGGATTAACATATATACACTACTATATATAAAACAGATAACCAACAAAGACCTACTGTATAGCATAGGGAACCATACTCAACGATTTTTAATAACCTATAAGAGAAAAGAATCTGAAAAAGAATAGATACATATGTATAACTGAATCACTTTGCTGTACACCTGAAACTAACACAACATTGTAAATCAACTATATTTTGATTTTAAAAAAAGGACACTGAGGAACACTGCACTAGAATATGATCGCATGGGACGAACTGCAGACATGAGGCTGGCAAAGTAGTCTGAAGAAACTTAAGTTACAACGTTCTGTGTTGCTCTGCTTTGTAGAAGATCAAAAACAGAAAACATGAATTGGAAAAGATTTTAAATGCAAGATAAGAATTAGTTGTTTGAAAGTACGAATTTAAAATTACTATGGAATGTGTAAGTGAAGGTATTAATATTAAATAGGCAGTTAGAAGGAAGGTTTGGAGAGCAGGAGAGAAGCGAAGATTCAAGTTGCAGGTTTTGGGAGTCCACCTAACATCTCACATGGTAGAAGCACAGTTATAACATCACATAAGAGTACAGTTGACCACTGAACAATGAGGGGGTTGGGGTTGTAACCCTTCTGGAAGTCAAAAATCTAAGTACAACTTATAATTGGTCCTCCATATTTGCCATTCTTCCATATTTGCAGATGCAAGCAACCACTGACTGCAGTACTGTAGTATTTACTACTGAAAACATGCTGAGCAGACCCAGGTAGTAACTGTCAGTTTTTAAGGAACCTCCACACTATTCTCCATAATGGCTGCACCAACTTACATTTCCACCAACAGTGTAGGAGAATTCCCATTTCTCCACACCCACTCCAGCATTTATTATTTGTACAATTTTGGATAACACTCCTTAGGCTACTTTTTGATAAATATTCTGATAGGGAGAGAATGTTTTTCTCCTTGTCCCCAAAAGCTTTATCTCTGCCTTGTCTCCTCATTTATCCTTACACACCTCAGATGTTTATTTAACTTAGCTTTCTAATGAGTTTTACTATGAAAATAGCTTTGTGTTTTCCTAAGTATAAATATTTAAATCATAAACTGCCCATCCTCACCCCATCCTTTTTGGATCATCGCAATCCATCGCAAATATTCCAGTTTCTTCCTCAACATGCTATGTCTTTTTTTTTTCCCTCCAAATACCCTTTACAGACCTTGTTACTTCTGTCCAGATGCTCTGTCCTTCTCTGTGGCCAAGTGAATGCCTACTTATCCTTTAGGACTCAGCTCCAGTGACACTGTATCCATAAGGCTTTTTCCAACTCTTTTCAGTCAAAGCTATTATATATGTTCCTTTGCCTCTGCTCCCTTAGCTGTCCCCTCCCATGTTACCACACTGCTTTATACTCATTTTTCTTATGAGTTGGAAAACTCCATGTTTTAAAATTTTATTTTTATACATTCAGTTCAGTTGCTCATTCAGGTCTGACTCTTCATGACCCCATGGACCACAGCACGTCAGGCCTCCCTGTCCATCACCAACTCGCAGAGTTTACTCAAACTCATCTCCATTGAGTCGGTGATGCCATCCAACCATATCATCCTCTGATAAGGGGATGCCCTTTTCCTCCTGCCTTCAATCTCTCCCAGCATCAGGGTCTTTTCAAATAAGTCAGCTCTTCACATCAGGAGGCCAAGGTATTGGAGTTTCAGCTTCAGCATCAGTCCTTTCAATGAACATTCAGGACTAATTTCCTTTCAGATGGACTGGTTGGATCTCCTTGCAGTGCAAGGGACTCTCAAGAGTCTTCTCTAACATTCTCTTTTAATTAATTTAAAAGCATCAATTCTTTGGCACTCAGCTTTCTTTATGGTCCAACTCTCACATCCATATATGACTACTGGAAAAACCATAGCCTTGACAAGATGGAGCTTTGTTGGTAAAGTAACGTCTCTGCTTTTCAATATGCTATCTAGGTTGGTCATAACTTTCCTTCCAAGGAGTAAGCGTCTTTTAATTTCATGGCTGGAGTCACCATCTGCTGTGATTTTGGAGACCCCAAAATAAAGTCAGGCACTGTTTCCACTGTTTCCCCATCTATTTCCCATGAACTGATGAGACCAGATGCCATGATGTTAGTTTTTTGAATCTTGAGCTTTAAGCCAACTTTTTCACTCTCCTCTTTCACTTTCCTCAAGAGGCTCTTTAGTTCTTATTCACTATCTGCCATAAGGGTGGTGTCATCTGCATATCTGAGGTTATTGATATTTCTCCCAGCAATCTTGATTCCAGCTTGTGCTTCCTCCAGCCCAGTGTTTCTCATGATGTACTCTGCATATAAGTTAAATAAGCAGGGTGACAATATACAGCCTTGATGTACTCCTTTTCCTGTTTGGAATCAGTCTGTTGTTTTATACGTTAGGCTTAATGAATGGTGCTTGTGCTCAATCACTCGTCATGTATGACTCTTTGGGACCCCTGACTGCTCAATCACTAGTCATGTATGACTCTTTGGGACCCCTGACTCTGTAGCCCTCTAGGCTCCTGTTTGTCTGTGGGAGTTTTAAGGCAAGAATACTGGAGTGGGTTGCCATTTCCTCCTCCAGGGGATCTTTCCAACATAGGGATCAAACCCATGTCTCCTACGCTGGCAGGAGGATTCTTTACCACTGAGCCACCCAGGGAGCCCCTTTAGTGAATGACAGGCCCTTAGTAATGTTTTTTGAATTAATAAGAGACATTCTTAAGGGACGAACTCTGCACATGAGGATTACTGCTATTGGACTCCAAACTGCTGTGTCCTGTATAGCAATTGTTGACAAGGCCAAGAGGGAATTGCTCCTGAGGAGTAAACTATTATTTAGATTTAGAACTTGAGAACACAAGAGAGTTCTCTCTTCAGATGTTGGGAAATCCATTTTAACTTCACAACCTTTGTGAACCACTTGGGGCACTGATGAGGGCACTGTTGGGTGCTATTGGGAACAGTTTTTCATCCACCTACACAACTGGAGAATAATTTCTTGACCGTAACAGTTACAACACTTTTAACCCTGAAGGATTAAAAATAAAAAAAAGAACAATCACCAAAAAACCCAGAGTTATGACCCAGAAATTCCACTCCTGGGCATTTATGACAAAATAAAAAACTAAAAGATACATGCATCCCGATGTTCATAGCAGCATTATTTACAATGGTCAAGACATAAAAATAAACCGACTGTCCATCAACCAATGAGTGGATAAAGAAGATATGATATGTTTTATACATACACAAACAAAATGGACTATTAGCCATAAAAATGAAATATTGCCATTTGAAGCTAGGTGGCTGGACCTAGAGGTTATCATACTAAGTGAAGTCAGAGAAAGGTAAATATAATATGATATCACTTATATGTAGAATCTGAAACATACAAATAAACTTGTAGTACTTAAAAAACAGAAACAGACTCATAGAAAATGTTAGTTACCATAGTAGAGGGGGGAGGTATAAACTGAGTATGGGTTTAAAAGAAATACACTATCATATATAAGAGAGATGAACAACAAGGATTTACTGTATAGTATAAGGAAATATATTCAACATCTTGTAATAACCTATAAAGGAATCTATAAAATACATATATGAGTGTAACTGAATCACTTCACTGTATACCTGAAACAGTACTGTATACCAACCATACATCAAAAAAAATGTACAAAAAATCGGACAGAGGACCTGAATAGACATTTTTCCAAAGAGGAAATGCAGATGACCATGTGCCATCTTTTCAGGCACATGAAAAGATGCTCAATACTGCTAATCATCAGAGAAAAGCAAATCAAAAGCACAATGAGGTATCCCCTTGTATCTTTCAGAGTGGCTTTCATCAAAAGAATAAAAATAATAAATGTTAATAAGGATCTGGATATTCTTTTGGTGGAAATGTAGTAAATTGTTGTAGCCACTGTGGAAAACTGTATGGATACAAATTAAAAAGAAAAAAAAACCCAAACACTAATTCAAAAAGATACATACACCAATGTTCATAGCAGCATTTTATATAATGCCAAGGTATGGAAACAACCTGTGTCCATCAACAGATGAATGGATGTATATATATAAAATATGTATTGAAGAAGGAAATGGCAACCCACTCCAGTATGCCTGCCTGGAAAATCCCATGGATGGAGGAACCTGCTAGGCTACAGTTCAGAGGGTCTCAAAGAGTTGGACACGACTGAGTGATAGGTTCTAGGTTCTATTTTATATATATACACACACACACACACACACACACACACACACACACACACACATGACACAGTGGAATATGACTTAGCTGTAAAATAGAAATTATGGTATTGGCAACAATGTGGATGAACTTGAAGGTGTCATGCTAAGTTAAATAAGTCAGACAGAGACTGTACGATATCAATTTGATGTGAAATCTAAAAATACAACAACCATGAATATAACAGAAAACCAGCCAACTCATAGACACAGACTCACGTTTACTAGTGAGGAGAGGGAAGTGGGGAGAGGGTTAAGAGGTACCAACTATTGTTTCTAAAATAATCTACAAGGATATATTGTTCAACACAGGGAATAGAGCCAATGTTTTATAATCACTATAGGGTATAACTTTAAAAAATTGTGAATCACTATACTGTACACCTAAAACTTAAGTATTATAAAACTACAGCTCTAAAAAAGTTAAAATTTAAATAAAAATAAGAAATGCAGATGTACAACGTATATTTGCTAGGACACAGACTGTTTTACTTAGCATAAAATTCAAGTTAAATCATGTGTAAACTGGAATGGCTTTCCCATACCTCAATATGTCAAAGTGTCTTCCATCAGTTCAAAACTTATATATTATAAAACTAAACTTTAAAAAAATAGTTAGGATTTAAATGAAAATAAGAAAAGCAGATGTACAATGTATTTTTGATAGGACATAAACAGTGTTTTACTTAGTATAAAATTTAAGTTAAATCATGTGTAAACCAGAATGACTTTCCAATACCTCAGTACGTCAAAAAATCTTCCATCAGTTCAAAACCCAAATACTTTAGAGGGCTGAGAAATCTGTACCTTTTTCTTTAGCACCTTCTGGCCTCATTAAACCAAAAAGTTCGAAGTCTAAACTGTGTTTTGGGAGAAGACAGGATGAATTGAGAGAGCAGTATTGACATATATACACTTCGCTGTTCAGTAGACCCAGCCACCCAATCGCGTCTGACTCTCGGCAACCCCATGGATTGCAGCGCGCTAGGCCTTCCTGTCCCTCCTCATCTCCCAAAGTTTGCCCAAGTAATGGTAGTATATAGAAAATAGCTAGCTAGTGGGAAGCTGCTCTAGGAGCTCAGCTCGGTGCTCTGTGATGACCTAGAGGGGAGGATGGGGGTCGGGGAGGGAGGCGATCTATGTATATGTACATCTGACTCATCTGTATATATGTATACATACACCTCTGGTATACAGCAGAAACTAACATTGTGAAACAATCATACGCCAATTAAACAAACATACAAACAACTCAAAAAAAGAAAAAAACACCCTGTGGTTTGGTCTGAGGTGTCCTTGTCTTGTCAGCAATCAGAATATCGTCCACATACTGGAGGGCTCCTTCATTAAGTGCCCCTCAAATCTCTTGCCAGGATTTTTCCAAGTATTATTAAGGAATTCATAGAGCGTTAAAGTGAAAGTCACTCATTTGTGTCCAACTCCTTGCAAACCCATGAACTATACAGACCATGGGATTCTCCAGATCAGAATACTGGAGTGGGTAGCCTTCCCCTTCTCCAGGGGATCTTCCCAACCCAGGGTTCAAACCCAGGTCTCCTGCATTGCATGCAGATTCTTTATCAGCTGAGCCACCAGATAAGTTTAAGAATACTGGAATGGATAGCCTATCCCTTCTCCAGCAATCTTCCCAACCCAGGAATTGAACCAGGATTCTTAAGTCCCTGCAGTACTGTTTACCTTCTGTATGCAAAAGCAAACAACTCCTGGGATTCAAAATTAAGGGTATACCCAAAAAAGGGAATGGGGGATTTCCTTCAAATCCAATATGAAAAATCAACAAAAATCTCTGAAGAGGGTAGTGAGCAGAGAGCATGGTTTAGCGACTACTGGATGAAATCTTCTAGAATTTGATTATTTGGTCTTGAGTCCTGCAGAAACTAATATTCATTTGTGCCTGGTTTCTGCACTGGAGTACGCATTGCAAGGTAACCAGCAGGAGCATATTAAAACATTCAAGGAAGTTGGTTAGCAGGGGTTAAACTCCAAGCTTTGCCTGCTCCTTTAAGTTTGGAATTTTTGCCCCAGAGTGAAGTATAACTCACAGACAGAGCCTCACTGCTCTCCCTGGTGCTCCGCTACCCACACCTCTGGATTCATCTTCTGTAGCATCTCTTTGAGAGTGGTTGCTAACTGTTCTCTTTGTGGCTGGAAGAAGAGTCCACAACGCATAAGCCTGCTCTAGTGGTGCTTGGATGCCCATTCATCCAGGTGCAAATGTTAAGTCGGCATTTAGTTAGTAAATTTCATCCCAGAAAGGGATGAGGCATTCAGGCATGTATGGAGAGCAAGGTTTCAGATGGGTCTCCCCTTTTGATGGTCTAGCAGCTGGAAAAAAGGCTTCTGCAAGATTTATCTGGACACTCCAGTTACTAACAGTCACAGAAATATAGAAACCTGGGTATTTACTGGAAAAACCAAGTAAGTGGTCCCCCAATGGATTGGAAGGTACAAAAATTGATTTTCCACTATCACAGTCACCTAGAGGGCCACATGAGAGATACTGATATACTCTGTGGGATTTAGAGGAACCCCTGGGCCCTGCTGTCATTCCTGGTCACTTCCATTCTCATTTATGTGGGTGTTTGATGGCTTCCCCAAAGGCTCAGTGGTAAAGAATCTGCCTTCCATGCAGGAGACAAGGGTTCAGTCCCTGGGTCAGGAAGATCCCCTGGAGGAGGGCATGGCGGTCCACTCTAGTATTCTTGCCTGGAGAACCCCATGGAGAGAGGGGCCTCGAGGGCTACAGTCTCCAGGGTCACAATGAGTCAGACATGACTGAGTGTGCTACCCGTTGTTTAACTTCAAGGATCTTGTTTAGGTGGGACAGTCTCTTTCCCAGGGTTACTTCAGTTTGGAATATGCACTGCCCCTGTGGGCACCCTGTTCCAGTGGAAGTGAGGGGCTTGGGGCCTGCTACCTTTTACTGAGTCCCTTGTGGGGGTCCCTGCTGGGATCTGGCTCTACCCTGTGTTAAGACAGCTGCAAACAGAGTACCCTATTTTTCCCTTTTGTCCCCAAAACTGACAGCTGCCATTAAAAACTTTGAAGGCAGTTTAAACAAACTGAGAGGAGACAGGCTGAAACCTGGGACCCTTTGCTGCCGTACTAACATCTGGACAAATGTCTCCTCTGGCAAAAAAAAAAATGCAGAGAAATTATAAGGGACTAAAAATAACTTCAATTGGAGCAAATTATAGGCAACAAGACATAAAAAGGCCAAAAGAACCCAAATGTCTCTCTTTTTTTTTTTGTTTTGCCATACAATGCCATGATATCGCCATGGGTTTACATATGCTCCCCCTCCAGAACCCCCCTCCCTCCTCCCTCCCTCCTCCCTCCCCCCCGGGAAATCTCGCTGCACCAGTCCCGAGCATCAATCCTGGGCTGGTGATTGATTAGACATATGATAATTAACATGTTTCAATGCCCTTCTCCCATATCATCCCACCCTTACCCTCATCCACAGAGTTCATGAGTCTATTCTATACATCTGCTTTCCTTTTGCTGTCTCGCATGCAGGGTTCTCGTTACCGTCTTCCTAAATTCCATATATATGCTGTATTGTTAGTATACTGTATTGTTGTTTTTCCTTCTGGCTTACTTCAATCTGGATAATGGGCTCCAGTTCCGTCCACCTGAGTAGAACTGATTCAAACGAATTTTTTTTTTAATGCTGAGTAATATTCCATTGTGTATATGTACCACAGCTTTCTTATCCATTCGTCACTTGATGGGCATCTAGGTTGCTTCCATGTCCTGGCTATTGTAAACAATGCAGCGATGAACATTGGGGTACACGTGGCTCTTTCAGTTCTGGTTTCCTCGGTGTGTATGCCCAGCAGTGAGATTGCTGGGTCATATGGCAGGTCTATTTGCAGCTTTTTAAGGAACCTCCACACTGTTTTCCATAGTGGCTGTACTAGTTTGCATTCCCACCAACAGTGTAAGAGGGTTCCCTTTTCTCCACATCCTCTCCAGCATTTATTGCTTGTAGACTTTTGGATGGCAGCCATTCTGACTGGTGTAAAGTGGTACCTCATTGTGGTTTTGATTTGCATTTCTCTGATAATGAGTGATGTTGAGCATCTTTTCATGTGTTTGTTAGCCATTTTTATGTCTTCTTTGGAGAAATGTCTGTTAAGTTCTTTGGCCCACTTTTTAATTGGGTCATTTATTTTTCTAGAATGGAGCTGCAGGAGTTGCTTGTATATTTTTGAGATTAATTGTTTGTCCGTTGCTTCATTGGCTATTATTTTCTCCCATTCTGAAGGCTGTCTTTTCACCTTGCTTATAGTTTCCTTTGTTGTGCAGAAGCTTTTCATTTTAATTAGGTACCATTTGTTTATTCGTGCTTTTATTTCCAATATTCTGGGAGGTGGGTCATGTAGGATCCTGCTTTGGTTTATGTCAGAGAGTATTTTGCCTATGTTATCCTCTAGGAGTTTTATAGTTTCTGGTCTTATGCTTAGATCTTTGATCCATTTTGAGTTTATCTTTGTGTATGGTGTTAGAAAGTGTTCTAGTTTCATTCTTTTACAAGTGGCTGTCCAGTTTTCCCAGCACCACTTGTTAAAGAGGTTGTCTTTTCTCCATTGTATATTCTTGCCTCCTTTGTCAAAGATAAGGTGTCCATAGATGC